>JASDQU010374356.1:1616-59026 GCA_032191745.1 Picea mariana | reverse complement strand
AGAAGACATGACACAGAGCAGACATGTTGAATAAGATAAGAGTAGCAGAACAGTGAACAGAAGACCAGAATTAAAGAACAAAGAAAGACTGGTAAGAACTGATTTATCTGTAAAGTTGAATGTGTATTTAATTATTTTGAGCAATTAGGGAGGTTGGGAGGTGCTCGGGAGGACTATTGTCCTCAGAAGTTTAAGTAGGTTCTTGAACACAGGAAGTTGTAGCTTCCATCTGGTTGCAGCCAGAGAAACTAGGGTGGCAGGGTGGTGCTAGGGGAGACTGATGTCTCGTTCTGCAAGTGGGTGCTTGTAGAATTTGAAGGTTGGTGCCTTCACTCAGTTGGTGTTGAGACAGATTGGAAGTTGGTGCTTCCACCCAGTGGGTTCTGGGATTCTGTGAGAGTTGGTGCTCTCAGCAATTGGGTGCTTGCAGAATTTGAAGGTTGGTGCCTTCATCCAGTTGGTGCTGGAATACTCAGGGAGTTGGTGCTTCCTTCTAGTGGGTGCTAGAGAAACCAGAAAGTTGGAGCTCTCAAACAAGTTGCAGCTTGTAAAACAGAGGTAGCAGCCTCACATTGAGTTGATGCTCAATTGTAAATGATGTACAGAACAGAAAAAGACTGCCTATCATTTCGAAGAAGAAGAGGTTTTCTCCCTTTATGGGTTTCCTCGTGAAAAATCTGTCTCTGTGTGTATTCTATGTGTGATTGATGATATTTACTCTTACTGTTCATATGTTGTATGATTGGTTGATGACACATGAAGAAATCTTAATAATTATTTAAAAGGCATAAAATTGTTTAAGCTTATAAACAACTGATTCACCCCCCCTCTCAGTTGTTCTAGTATTTCCAACATGTTAAGGATTAATATTTGCAATTCCATCATTCCAAAATTACTCTTGCTAGATTTTAATCAAAAAAATGCTAATTTCCCTTCCCATTATTTGAAACCTCTCGAAAATAATGTGTTAAGGCTCTAAATGTCAACTAAACTATTTATTATTATTTCATTAAATCTAAATTTAAAATAATAATAAATATAATAAATTTTCTTAACTAGAAGTGGCCATTGTCAACTAGACACCTATGACACCAAACAAAATTTTCAATTTGCACCCAAAATGGTTGGAATTATACTTTCATATAAAAGTACAAACTCATTGTACATCATTTTTGGAATATGTATAAATGTTATACATAAATGTGTTGAATATATAAGGATAACTATGGAGAAGAAAATTTATTCCAACTAGGATGTTGCAAGACCAAAAGACTTGGGTGGTTTGGGTTTGAAGAATATTCACATATTTTTGGTCACTAAGTGTGTTTGGAAGTCGATTTCTTGCAAACAAATTTGGTGTCAAGTAATTTCCCAGAAGCATGTTGATCTCGATTTTGTAGAGGGTTGGATCAGAAAACCATGCAAAACGACTCATAATGTTTCAATTATCTAGAAGGTTATTGTTATAGATTTCCCCTGATAAGTAAGTGGTTAACCTGGAAAGTTGGTAATGAGGGAAGAATGCATATCAAGTGATGTAGGAACATCAACCCACCTTTCGAGATATCAACAAAAAGAGCTTCTATAAGGAGGAAACATTGGAAGAGGACGTGATTTGTATCTTGTTGGCACCAAATCACCCTTTCAAAGAATGAAATCGATATCCTCAAGTGATCTTAGGGAACAGTTAAGGGATTTGTGGAGAGAATAGTGGATCCGAAATGATCCACAACGATGTATTTTTCCTTTAAATTTTGAAGTTTGTGATGTATTGAAGGAGACCATTTCAATGGAGATTAGGCCCACCATGGCGCCTTTGTAATGTAATTGCAAACTCACGAAATGATTGAGTGAGGTTTATTTTGTGAAATTGATTTTATGTTGATGAATTTCCATGTGAAATCTATACGTTGAAACCCTACTGAGTTAAGTATGTTTGCATTGTTATGCATAGATACTTCCATATCTAGAATTATTGAGGGCGTTGTAATGATGACTTATGTGTTTATTTTGTGAGTAGTTTACATAAGGGATGAGTTGTGTGTTTGTGAAGAATAATTGATTGAATGCAACGATCAATACCTAGAAACTTCATGTGTAAATGAAGATAAACATTGGTCAACTCCTTGATGAAGGAATGCACCCAGATCATTGGGAATGAGATGTTTTCAAATGGCCGAAGATTGTGAAGTGGAACGTGGATTGTTGGAGTTGATGCAGTGATTTCATTTCATGGTGTTGAGTGTGCATGTGAGTTTATAATGCTTAGGTTCTTTTTTTAAATAGACTCCATTCAAGTTAAAGGAATAAATTCCCATAATGATTATAATTTGGATGAAAGACAAGAATTTAATATTCCTATAGCGTTTTATTGAGGAGAGAATAAGAGTGGGACATAACCCACAAGTCTCGAGATCGTAATCCATGTCCTCATAGATATTGAGGATTTGAGATGCAGATTCACTCTCTATCAAGTCGTATTAGAGAAATGGAATCCCTTCGATGATCATCGATCACTTCCAGGATTGATACCTTCATTGTCAGATTGTGTGTAATGGTAGAAGAAAACCTACAATAATTGTCGATCTATGGAGGATTAGTTTTGGGTCATTAGATCAAGACATGAGTGAGATCCACATCACTCCAAATCAGTTTGTTAGGAATCTTCAGATCTTGCTTCGAACAAGATCGACGGTTGGAAATATATTTCGCGTCTAAATTCTAATTGTGCAGATAGGGACAAAACTAAACATTAGATTCTAGAAGAAATTGATCGAGACTTCCCAGTGGATAAGAAGAAACATCAACAAAAACATACAGGTATTTAATGATGAAAGATAGATCAAGAAATCTGCACAAAATCAAAGTAGAAGTTGGGATCCCAAAGCATTGCAGACAGCAACAGAACAACAACAAAATAGAAAAGAAAGTGGTATCAGAGTAGAAAAGAATTTTGTGTGCAGTGAAGGAGGTACAAGTATATTTAGGATTGGTGAGTGCATGGTATTTATATCTTTTTGTGCAGGTAGCAGGAGAGGAAGGTGAGAATATTTGCAACAGCCTAGACCAAGGAGTGCTCATACGATGATCCAAAATGGATCCAAGAAGGCCTAAAAATAAAAGTTCTCGGAATCAGATGAAACCGGTGTCATTGTGTATGTCTCGTTGCATTGATTCTGGCCATATAATGTTTTACTCAAATGAACACTGTATGAAAAGTTTATCATGTTCTGACCAAAATCCCAAACAGGCAAAAAGTTAACTGGTCAAAGTCAATAGTCAAAGTCAATGTTGACATCAATAGTATGATAGGTGATGTCATCATGCTGACATGGCATCACCAGGAGGTGACACGTGTCACTCAAATTCAACATTTTTGGCCTGAGTTCGCACTTGTACAGATTTGACACGTGGCATTGTATGGATGACACGTGGCAGTCCGTACATGACGTGGCCTAATGGCAGGCTGACACGTGGAAATACAGATTAAATATGGGTTGTACAGATCCTGACGTGGTGGGGTGACAGTGCAGTACAGACGTGATGTGGCACTACATGTGGTTGTATGGCAGGTGACTAGGTTGTATGAAAGTTGACTCGACTGTACAGAGTTGACGTGGCACATTGATTGTACGCTGACTGTTTTGGTGACTATGTGGTATGGACCAATCACAAGGTGACATGTGGCACAATCAGAGGCACCACGTGGCACCCTAAATTTAGCCAATGTTGACTAGTTTAAAAATTTTGTTATAACCTCCCAGGGATTCAAACACGTGACCTCTGTGGGCACTAGCAACTTTGGGGAAATGGGCGGATAGGTCGAGCTACGTGGAAAAGCTTAACCATATGCCACCGAATTGATATGTAAGTTGTATGTGTCAGCAGGGGCCAACCCAGATTGACCAAGAGCTAAAGATCAGGGGCTAAGCTAAGATCTGTGGAGCACGTGGAGGTAAGGGCTTGGCCACATGGGCCAAAGCCACAAGACCAGGACCCAGACTCGGAGGATCCAGAGCGTGCCATCCAGCCCTCAGCCACATGGCAAAGAAGCATGCGACCAAGAGACAGGAAAATAGGGGGTTTGTAATGGATTTTGGGC
This sequence comes from Picea mariana, assembly GCA_032191745.1. Classification (NCBI taxonomy): domain Eukaryota; kingdom Viridiplantae; phylum Streptophyta; class Pinopsida; order Pinales; family Pinaceae; genus Picea; species Picea mariana. The sequence goes on along the minus strand of JASDQU010374356.1, from coordinate 54,924 downwards.
ACTTTTGGGAGATCTGGAGCCCGATTTGAGGCCAGCTCTTGGGAGGAAGTTGGTAGAATGATGCCCACTCCAAATATATATAAACCAAGGGTTCTTTGAAACTTTAAACATGTTCAGAAGAGGAGAAATTTTGTAGAATTGTGAAGCCAAAGTCATTTTTATGCAGGGAAGCCATTGAGGAGAGGAACTTTGCGGGCCAATTCTGACAGCTTCACTCAACCATTTTCAATGTCGTCAGTTGTGTTGGGTTATTGAGGTCAAGAAGAACAAATAAAGACCATATTGTAATCCAATTAACAATTTTCTGATGTACTTTTGAAGCATTGAAGAGAAATAAGAAAGCCTCACCCACTGAGACAAAGGCCCGAAGACGTAGAAAATCCTGTCGAACTCCATTAACAACTTTGTTGTTATGGTTTGTTGATTCTTTGTGTTTACTTTCATATTTGCATTTCTTATTATGGCTGCCATGTTATATCATTAATTTCTTCCTATTTCTTCAATTCCTAAATGATGAATGAACTCATGCCTTAAAACCTAACCATAGTCTTGAAAGATCATTTTGGAACAAGTGGTATCAGAGCAGGTTGACGGTTGGTATTTGAGTTTGCATGATTACCAGGGAAAAATTGAATCATGTTGAAGGCGATCTTATCGAAGAGAATCCTGAGATTGGATTGAGAAAGAGGAATTGTCAAACTGAGAAGATGGCATCGGAAGAGGGACTTTCTCATAACGAGATAGAGTTTAAAAAGAGCTTCTTTGTCATGTCAGAGATGGTAAAGGTTTTATATGATGATTACTTAGAGCGGAAGAGACTGATTCTAGGTGAATTTTCAAAATCCAAAAGTGAAGAAGGAGAGGATCCTCCTAAACCTCCTCCTTCACCTCCTTCTTCTCCATCAACTTCTTATTCTTCAAGTACAAGTTCCAAATCCACTGCAAGAAAACATTCCCATAAACATAAACATGATATGCCTTTACTTAAGCTTGATGTGAAGTTTGAATTACTCATGTATGATGGTGAAGTCAATGCAGAGAGGCTTGATAACGTAGTCATACATATGGAAGTTTATTGCAATGTGCAACAAATCAAAGATGAGGCAACTCAAATCAAATTGGCATCGCTTCGACTTGCAGGCACAACATTCATCTAGTGGCAAAGAAAGTTGTAAAATGACACGCAACAAGTGGGTAATGTATTTCCATCATGGCAAGGCTTTGTTTCTGCACTTAAAAAACAATTTTATCCTTTGGGTCATAAAAATAAGGCTTTAATTGAATGTCAAGGTCTTAAACTAAGAAAGGGACAAACAATGCAAGAATACACAGATGAATTTCGTAAGATGACATTAATGTTAGAAATTCCATTACATACCCAAGAAACTCTTATGAAGTATATAGGAGGTTTACCTGCACACATTCATAACATTGTATTTATGTTTGGACCTACTAATATTGATGAGGTTTGTATTCAAGAAACATACATTGAAGCAGGGAAAACAAGATCTCGTGTATCAGGGGAATCGTCTTCGAGAAAACGAGACAAAAGGAAGGGGAATGGAAAGAAAGAAAATTCAGTGACAAGAAGGGAATAGAAGCTCTCTTGCAAGAATTTCAACAAAGAAAGGCATGATGATGACCATTGCTGGCAATTGCATCCTGAGAAGAGACCAAAGTGATTCAAAGAGAAGAAAAGGAGGCAAATAGCTGCAGCAACAACACTGCCAACAGACTTGGGATCAGATTTGGGTGATGAGTCTAAAATCACAGCAGTTGGTTTGACAGGTAAAATTGGTGATGGGTATGATTCTAAAAGTAAATTGTTTCACATAAGGGTCATAATGAAGCATACTAAGGTCGACACATTGATAGATAATGTATCTCAATCTAACTTGATTTCAGAGGAAGTGGTTAAACAATTGGGATTAAACACTCTGATGCATCATAAACCTTACTCTCTTAAATGGATAAGCAACAATCATAAATTGCCCATAACAAAGCAATGCACTTTAAAGTTTTCAATTTCATCAAAATTTGTGGATGAGGTAACATGTGATGTGGTGCCACTCAATGAATGTGGAATGCTCTTAGGCAGTCCTTACTTGTATGATTGCCAAGCAATCTTCTACAGGGAACAAAATCAATATCACTTAATTAAACAAGGAAATGAATATGTTGTACATGCTTATCACTTAAATGAAAATCAATCACTACAAACAATGGAACAATTAAGGAAGGCAGTTTATGTAAGCAACACACCTATAATTGTGCCAAAGAAAGCAATTGATCTTAAGCATGAACATGAGATGGTTGTAGAATGGAAGTTCAATCATACTTTGCTTCAATATAAGTTAATGTCATGCAAGTACTAAAAACATATTAACTCATTTGCAGTCATATTTTTTATGTTCTCATTGCTAATGTTTTCAACATGGATGGTAGTGGCTTCAGTACAATGTGAAAGAGTACAGGTGGCTAAAAATATGTTGTCAATTGTCATGGTTTTTTTTCAACTGATCTTGATGAGATAGGTGCATAGGATATATTTTAAAGACAGAGAACAAGAGGGGTGACCTATCCCGCACTTGATGACTAGTTAGTACCCTTTTGGAGGACCAAAAGGTCTTAGTGGGGAGTCGTGATCCAAAATGGATCTAGGAAGGCCTAAAAATCAAAGTTATCATAATCGGATGAAACCAACGCCATTGCATCCTTCTCAACGCACTATTTCTAGCCATATAATTTTTTCCTTAAATGGACACTGTATGCGAAAGTTATCACGTTCTGACCAAAATCCTAAACAGGTAAAAATTCAACTGGTCAAAGTCAACGTTGACGTCAGCGGTATGACAGGTGACATCAATATGATGTCATCATGATGTCATGATGATGTCATCATGCTAACATGGAATCACCAAGAGGTGACACGTGTCACTCAAATTTGACATTTTTSGGCTGAGTTGGCACCTGTATGGATTTGACACATGGCATTGTACGGATGACACATGGTAGTCTATACATGACATGGCCTAATGCCAGGCTGACACATGGCAGTACGAATGACAACTGGGATGTATGGATGCTGACGTGGTAGGGTGACTATGTAGTATGAATGTGGCGTGGCACGACACGTGGTTGTACGACAGGAGACGTGGCAGGTGACTGGGTTGTACAGAAGATGACATGGCAGATGACTAGGTTGTATGGCATTGATGTGGCATGCTGAATGTACGCTAGTTGTGCTGGTGAATGTGTGGTATAGACCAATCACAAGGTGACACGTGGCCCAATCAGAGGGCACCACGTGGCACCCCAAATTTAGCCAATGTCGGCTAGTTTAAAAATTTTGCTATAACCTCCCAGGGATTTGAACCCGTGACCTCCGTGGGCGCTAGAGACTTTGGGGAAGAAAGCAGACCAGTCGAGCTATGTGGCATAGCTTAACCATACGCCACTGAATTTCTATGTAAGTTGTATGTGTTGGCATGTTAGGGGATAAGCCCCGGTTATCAAAGGCTAGCCCCGACCGACCAGGGGCTAAAGATCAGGGGCTAAGCCTAGATCCGTGGAGCGCGTGGAGGTAAGGGCTTGGTCACATGGGCCAAAACCACAAGACCAGGACCCAGACTCGAAGGAACAAAGCGCGCCATCCATCCCTCAACCACATGGCAAATAAGCATGCGACTTGGAGCCAGGAAAATAGGGGGTTGCACCCAATATTTGCCCAAATTTAGGTTTTTAACCTTAGGTTATGATTTTTTTAGTTGTTTGTAATGGATTTTGGCCATTTTTGGGAGATCTGGAGTCCGATTTGAGGCCAGATATTGGGAGGAAGTTGGGATAATGATTCCCACTCCAAATCTATATAAACAAGAGGAGAAATGTTGTAGAATTGTGAAGCAAAATTCATTTTTATGCATGGAAGCCATTGAGGAGAGGAACTTTGTGGCCAATTCTAGGAGCTTTGCTCAACCATTTTTAGTGTCGTCGATTGTGTTGGGTTATTGAGGTCGAGAAGAAAAAATCCATACCATCTTGTAATCCAATTGGCACTTTTCGGATGTACTTTTGAAGTATTGAAGAGAAATAAGAAATCCTCACCCACTAAGACAAAGGCCCAAAGACGTAGGCAATCTTCTCAAACTCCATTAACAAATTTGTTGTTATGGTTTGTTGATTCTTTATGCTTACTTTCAGATCTTCATTTCTTATTATGGTTGCCATGTTATATCATTAATTTATTCCTCTTTCTTCAATTCCTAAATGGTGAATGAACTCATGCTTTAAAACTTAACCATAGTCTTAAAAGATCATTTCAGATCATACAGTTCTAGAGGAGAAAACCAGGAAGATGCCAAAAGACCTAGCTCAAGGAGAGGAAGCTTAATGAGGTATCGTGTAGCAAGAAGGGAAGACTTTCTACTATAGAGGTTTTGTTTCAACTCACGAGTTAAATTGTTACGAGAAGACCAACAAAGAATATGATTAGGAGGTCATAATTTTTTGTACCTCGGGAGTCTAATGCAGGAGCATCAACCTACCTTTTGAGATATCAACAAAATGAGCTTCTAGAAGGAGGAAAAATTGGAGGAGGATGTGATTTGTATCTTGTTGGCACCAAATCTCCCTTTTAAGGCATGAAATTGAGATCCTCAAGTGATCTTAGGGAATGGTTAAGAAATTTGTGGAGAGAATAGTGGATCCAAAATTATCCAAAACAATGTATTTTTCCTTTAAATTGTGAATTCTATGATGTGTTAAAGGTGGCCATTTCAATGGAGATCAGACCCACCATGATGCCATTGTAATGTAATTGCAAACTCACGAAATGATTGGGTGACGTTTCGTTTGTGAAATTGATTTTCTGTTGATGAATTTTCTTGTGAAATCCATACGTTGAAACCCTACTGAGTTAGGTATGTTTGCACGGTTATGCATAGATATTTCCATATCTATAATTATTGAATGTGTTGTAATGATGGCCTATGCATTTATTTTTCGAGTAGTTTACATAAGGGATGATTTGTGTGTTTGTGAAGAATCGTTGATTGGATTCAAAAATTAATCCCTAGAAAGTGCGTGTGTAAATGAAGAGAAATATTAGTCAATTCCTTGATGAAGGAATGTACCCAGATCACTCGGAATGAGATGTTTTCAAATTGTTGAAGATTGCGAAGTGGAATGTGGATTGTTGGAATTAATGCAGTGATTCCATTTCATGGTGTTGAGTGTGTATGTGAGTTAATAACGCCCAGGTTCTTGTTTTAAATGGATTTCATTCAAGTTAAAGGAATAAATTTTCACAATTATTATAATTTGGAGGAAAGACAAGAATTTAATATTCCTGTAGCATTTTATTGAAGAGAAAATAAGAGTGGTCCATAACCCACAACTCTTAGTATCGTAATCCACGTTCTCATAGATATTGAGTGATCTAGATGGATATCGGTCCCCACGTACCTTTCCCAACTGGCTCAAAATAGTTTTCTGGCAATTTTGGCAATTTACTATTTTTAGCAGTTTTAACTTCCGGGGCCATTTTGAGGGCCTAAATGAAGTTTTTTGGGGATATATCTCCTCAATGATATTCAAAGGCATTATTGATCCCCTAAAATGAATCTCCTCGATGATACCTTTCCAACGGGATATCACACGCCTAAAACAGAGATCATATGCAAAAGTTACGACCCCAGGAAGTTGATGTACTAACTTACCCAAACGGGGCCCACATGACTTTTGGTGCTTCATCTCCTAGGGTTAGGTTTTTGGATGTCTAGGGTTTTTTTCATTCTTGCTTATTTTAAAAATTCATTCAGATCCTCATTTTAATCTGGTTCTTGCGAATGCGCCCTGCCGTCACATCTCTTCTCAGAGATAAGCCGCCACCATTCCAGCAAGCTTGTTTTCGCTGCATTTTACAGTTTCAGCTTATTTTGTTATTGAATACAAAACTAGTTTTACTGTATCTCTATTATTTTTTTGTTAAGAACCTGTTAATAATCTGTATTCATTTCATTCTACTCATAAAATCTGGATCAGTGGTATCAGAGCAGTTTGCTCCTTGTCGTCTTAATGCATGTCCCCAATGAGGTCGGAGTACAAAGAGCTGGGTCTCGAGCTTGTTTCTCTTAAGGACATAAGCTCTCACATGCCCAAGTGAACTCCCATGGCAGGAGAAAAGAAATATGATGGGATAGGATATCCTTTCAAACTGTTTATTGAGGAAGCACTCACGCAACAGAGGAACGAGATGATAGATAGTTTCGCGCAAATCCTTCGGCGGCTACCAATAGGCGATGCATCTTCTTCAAACGAAGGCGTCACCCCCTTCAAGGTACACAAAAACTTTGATATTCCTATATTTGAAGGTCAGATAGACGCATATGTTGTAGACAAGTGGTTGACTCTACTAGAAGGGTATTTTTTTCTCCATAACTTTTTGAATAAAGAAAATATTACTTTTGCGCTCCTCAAAGTCATTCCCCATGTCAAAGATTGGTGGGAAACTTTCTGTGAGCAAAAGGAAACAAAGGAAACCTCATTATTTTCAGTCACGGCCACCTAGGAATCCTTTAGGAATGTTATTAAGGAACAATACAACCCTATCGGAAGTTATGACGACCTGTATACCAAATGGACCACACTGTGGCAAGAAAGAGACCAAGAAGTGCCAGATTTCACAAATATATTCCATACCTACCACACCAAGTTGGGTATCAAAGATTCACAGTGACATCTAGTGCTCAAGTATCGTAGTGCTCTGCATAGATACATCCAGACTGAAATGGATATTTTGGACATCTCATCCTTGGGCACAGCCTACCAATATGTCGTCAAAATCGAGCAGAATCTCAAACAAAAGACTTGGCAATTTGGGCCTAGGAAGCCCTCACAACAAAGGTCAGGAAAGGGAGGCCCCAACACACCGAACAAAGGACAGAGCAAATATGGACAGTATTAGGACAAACAGTCCAAGCCACAAGTAAAGAAAGACACCGGAAAGACAAAGAAAGATACCGGGAAGTGGTACGACTTCCATAAGAACCCTTGGCATAACACTACTAATTGTCACTTAAAGCAGTCATTGGTGGCCAAAATGAAATCCTATGAATCAAATGCGGATTATGACTCTGAGCCAGAAACGAAAAGGGGAAGACAGATCATTGATGCGAAACCCAGTACCACCGTTGCTACCACCAAGCTCCAGCCCGGTGAACCAAACAAGCAAGAAGAAGGAGAGCACCTCTTCCATTCACAGATGTGGGTAAAAGGCACCCTGATGCACTTCATCGTTGATAGCAGTAGCTAGAAAAACCTCATCTCAGTAGAGGTCGTCAAGTGGATGGCCCTGCCAATAATGTTGCACCCACAACCCTACACCATTGGATGGCTCCGCCAAGGAAGCGATCTCCGCATCAGCCAACAGTGTCGACTGTTGTACGTCATCAAGCCCTTCAAAGATGAAGTATTGTGTGATGTTTCTCCTCTCAAATTTTGTGATGTTCTTTTGGGCCAACCTTATTTATGGAAACATCATGTTGTATATGAGTCTAGGCCTCATAGTGTTATTATTACTTTAAATAGGAAATTGTACAGGATACCTGAGGCAGTCCCACCTAGTGTTATTTCCTTTATCTCTGCTAAGCAATGCAGGAAGGTCATCTCTTAGATGGGGAAGTTTGTCTTATTCATGATTCTCTCTCAAAATAAGCGAAATATCGCAGCCACATCCAGGGTCTCTACGGTCGACCTCTCCACAGAGCAGAAGCAAGTAGATAAGGTCGTGGAAGAATACTTGGATATCTTCTCCTCACCTACAAGGGTACCTCTGCACTACCAGGTCAAGCACCCCATCGATCTGACCCCCAGAGCACCACTGCCCAATGGGCCAATCTATCGTCACTCTTTGTTAGAGAATGAGGAGATCAAGCGACAGATCCAAGAACTTCTCCACAAGGGGCACATCCGACCCATCTCCTCACCTTGCGGGAGCCCAATCGTGATGGTATAGAAGAAAGATGGAACCTAGCAACTCTGTATTGATTATTGGGCTCTAAATAAAATCATAGTGAGAAATGGGTACCCGATTCCCCGAATCGATGACCTCCTTGATCAACTCACGGGAGCCAAATACTTCAGTAAGATTGATCTGAAGTTTGGCTACCTCCATGTACCGATAGAATAGACAGATGTATGGATGACCACCTTCAAGTCAAAGGAAGGCCTTTTTGAATGGTTGTTCATGCCCTTTGGTTTGACAAATGCTCTAGCCAATTTCATGAGGATGATGGACGATATCCTACGACCATTCACCAATACTTTTGTAGTGGTGTATGTGGATGCCATTCGACTTGGGCCAAACACTTGCAGCATATTCAGCAGGTTTTGCACACCCTGCGGCAGCACAAGCTATACACCAACTTGGAAAAATGCTCCTTTGGCATGGACGGGGTCCATTACCTGGGCTACATCATTGATCATCATGGCGTACATGTGGATACAGCCAAGATCCAAGTCATCCATTACTAGCCAGCCCCAACAACACTCACTGAGCTTCAGAGCTTCTTGGGCCTTACCAATTTCTAGCATAGGTTCGTGTTGGGTTTCTCCCATATTGCATGGGCCCTCAGCCAAATAAACAGGAATGGTGGTAAGGAGAAATTTGCATGGCGCCGGTTCCAACAACAAGCGTTCAATGATTTGAAGCAGCGCTTGTGCTCAGCCCCAGTACTTTCACTACCAGACCTGTAGCATCCCTTTGAGATCGAGACAAATGCTTCAGACTATGTTGTGGGTATTGTTCTCACTCAGCACGGCCACCCCATGGCCTATCATAGTGAGACACTATCAGATATTGTTTGTAAGTACCCTACTTATGACAAAGAAATGTACTCCATTGTGAAAGAATGTTTCTAGTGGAGACATTACATTATTAGGAAGGAGACAATCATCCACACTGATCATAAGCCACTACAGTTCATGCAGACACATGGAAAATTGCAGAATGACCGCAATCAAAATTGGTCCACATGCTTGCAGCAATTCCACCTCAACATCAAGTATAAAACAGGAAGCACCAATCGCGTCATTGATTGCCTCAACAGACCGCCAGTCATGGCACTCACCACGGTGCTAGACTCTTACGTCCATGAGACATATGGATGGCCCCAACTCTATGAGACAGACCCTGACTTCGCCACCACCTACCAAATGTTGGGTGCAAATGCAGTTGTCGATAATTTCCATCTTCAGGATGGGTTGTTGTGTCATCTGGGCCATATCTGTGTTCCATCAAGTGAGCGAGTGAAGCTGATCTGGGAAGCCCACTACAATCGGATGGAAGGACACTTCGCCATCAAAAAGACAGTGGCAATACTACAAAAACATTTCTACTGGCCGAAACTTCGACAGAAGGTCGGAAAGTATATCAGGTCCTGCACTACCTGCGTTATTGCCAAACCGGCCACTAAGAAACAGGGCCTGTACACCCCTCTTCCTACTCCTGACAGGCCATGGGAATCCATCTTAATGGACTACATTTCGGGCCTCCCATCCACCAAGTGGGGAAATGACTGTGTTTTTGTGGATGTTGATCGCTTTTCTGAGATGGCGATTTTGGCTGCCTACAAGAAGAGAATCACAGCAGAGGCCACTGCCAAGCTCTTCTTTGAATGAGTCTGGGTACATTTTGGAATCCCACAAACCATTGTCTCAGATCAGGATAGTTGATTTCGCAACACATTTTGGTCGAGCCTATGGTCACTGCTGGACACCAAGCTCACCGAATCCATGGCCTTCCACCCTTAAACAGATGACCAAACCAAGGTTGTAAATTGAATGATTGTGCATATCCTTCACATGTATAATTCAAAGCACCCTCGCACATGGGATGAGATCCTTTTCTATGTCCAACATAGCTACAACCGAGCCTTGCATAGCTCAACCAACCACAACCCCTTTCAAGTGGGGTTGGGATTCCAACCATTGGGTCCCATAGATGTTGCACTTCCCCTTGCGGTCACCTCGACCGACTCATCTCCTAATCCAACTGAAGCTGACAAAGCCACCCGGTTCATTGAGTGGATCCAGTACATCTGCCAACAGGTTCAGGATATCCTACATAAGTCCAATGACAAGTACAAACAACGCTATGATCAACATCGGGTGCCACATAAGTTTCAGGTGGGCAACAAAGTTTGGTTGCACTTGCATAAATAAAACCTTATAGGACGCCATCGGAAGATTTGCCCACTCTATTATGGGTTGCACACTATCACCAAGTTCATGGGGGATAATGCTTTTGAGCTCAACATTCCTACTTTCCTTGGCATGCACCCAGTGTTCAACACGGATCTCCTTCGCCCTTATTTCCCACCATTATTGGACACCTCAGAAGTAGAAGAACAGCTGACACCAACAGACCTCAACCCTGAATACATACAACAGGCATCCAATGATCAGATTGTGGACAGACAGATTAAGGACACTCGACAACAAAGGATCTAGCCTTATTGAGTCATCAAAGCAGGGCAGGTCCTGCACCAAGGCAAATGGCTCACCCGGGGCCAAATTCAACAAAAATTTCCTCATCTGATGGGGGACCTCAACGCAATGTATACCAATGATTCATAAGGAGGGAGGATTGATCCAAATGGATATCAGTGGCCACCCACCTTTTCCAACTGGCTCAAAACAGTTTTCTGGCAATTTTGGCAATTTACTATTTTTAGCAATTTTAACTTCTAGGGCCATTTTGAGGGCCTAAATGAAGGTTTTTCAGGATCAATCTCCTCAATGTTAAGCAAATAAATGATTGAGCCGCCAAAATTATTATCCTCTATGATACCTTTCCAATGGGCTATCACACGCCTAAAACGGATATCGCATGCAAAAGTTACGACCCCAGGAAGTTGATGTATTAACTTACCCAAATGGAGCCCACATGACTTTTGGCGCTTCATCTCCTAGGGTTAGGTTTTTGGATGTCTAGGGTTTTTGGAATTCTTTATTATTTTAAAAAGGCCTTTAGAGACTCATTGTAATCTAGTTATTTCTAATGCGTGCTTCCGTCACATCTCTTCTCAGAGATAAGCTGCCACCATTCCAGCAAGCTTGTTTCCGCTGCATTTTACAGTTTTAGCTTATTTTGTTATTGAATAGAAAACCAGTTTTATTGTATCTCTATAATTTTGTGTTAAGAACCTGTTAATAATTTGTATTCATTTCATTCTCCTCATAAAATCCATATCAGTGGTATCAAAGCGGTCTACTCCTTGTCATATTAATGCATGTCCCCAACGAGGTCGGAGTAAAAGAGTTGGGTCTCGAGCTTGTTTCTCTTGAGGACAGAAGCTCCCGCATGCCCAAGCAACCTCCCATGGTAGGAGAAAAGAAATATGACAGGACAAGAGATCATTTCAAACTATTGATAGAGGAATCCCTCACGCAACAGAGGAACAAGATGATGGATAGTTTCATGCAAATCCTTCGGCGGCTACCAACAGGTGACACATCTTCTTCAAACGGAGGCACCACCCCCTTCAAGGTACAAATAAACTTTGATATTCCTATATTTGAAGGTCAGATAGACACAGATGTTGTAGACAAGTGGTTGAATCTACCAGAAGGGTGTTTTTCTGTCCAAAACTTTTCGAATAGAGAAAAGATTACTTTTTCGCTCCTCAAAGTCGTTCCCCGTGTCAAAGATTGGTTGGAAACTTTCTGTGAGCAAAAAGAAATAGAGGAAACCTCATTATTTTCAGTCACGACCAACTGGGAATCCTTCGGGGATGCTATTAAGGAACAATACTACCCTGTCAGAAGTTATGACGACCTGTATACCAAATGGACCACACTGCGGCAAGAAAGAGACCAAGCAATGCCAGATTTCACAAATATCTTCCATACCTTGCGCACCAAGTTGGGTATCAAAGATTCAGAGTGACATCTGGTGCTCAATTATCTTGGTGCTCTACATAGATACATCCAGACTGAAATGGAATTTCTTGACATCTCATCCTTGGGCGCGGCCTAACGATATGTCGTCAAAATCGAGCAGAAGCTCAAACAAAAGACGCGGCAATTTGGGCCTGGGAACCCCTCACAACAAAAACCAGGAAAGGGAAGCCCCAACCCATCGAACAAAGGACAGAGAAAAGATGGATGGTATCAGGAAAACTAGTCCAAGCCGCAAGCAAAGAAGGACACTGGAAAGACAAAGAAAGATACTGGGAAGTGGTGCAACTTCCATAAGAGCCTTTGGCGTAACACTACTGACTGTCTCTCAAAGCAGTCGCTAGTGGCTGAAGTGAAAGCGTCTGAATTAGATGTGGATTATGACTCCGAGCTAGAACCAAAAAGGGGAAGACAGATCATTGATGCGGAACCAAGTGCCACCGTTGCTACCACCAAGATCTAGCCTAGTGAACCAGACGAGCCTGAAGAAGGAGAGCACCTCTTCCATTCACAGATGTGGGTAAAAGGCACCCCAATGCACCTCATTGTTGATAGTGATAGCCAAAAGAACCTCATCTCAGCAGAGGTCGTCAAGTAGTTGGCCCTGCCAACACCGCTGCACCCATAACCCTACACCATGTGATGGGTCTGCCAAGGAAGCGATCTTCGCATCAGCCAACAGTGTCGATTGTCGTACGGCATCAAGCCCTTCAAAGACAAGGTATTGTGTGATGTTGCTCCTCTCCATGTTTGTGATTTTCTTTTGCGCCAACCTTATTTATGGAAACATCATGCTGTATATGAGTCTAGGCCTCGTAGTGTTATTATTACTTTGAATAGGAAATTGTACATGATACCCGAGGCAGTATCACCTGGTGCTATTTCCTTGATCTCTACTAAGCAATGCAAGAAGGTCATCTCTCAGACAGGGAAGTTTTTCTTCTTCATGATTCGCTCTTAGAATCAGTGAAAGATCGCAGCCACATCCAGGGTCTCTACGATCGACCTCTCCACATAGCAGAAGCAAGTAGATAAGGTTGTGGAAGAATACTCGGATATCTTCTCCTCACCTACAGGGGTACCTCTGCAATGCCAGGTCAAGCACCCCATCGATCTGACCCCTGGAGCACCGCTACCCAATGGGCCAGTCTATCGTCACTCCTTGTTAGAGAATGAGGAGATCAAGCGACAAATTCAAGAACTTCTCCACAAGGGGCACATCCACCCTATCTCCTCACCTTGCAGGAGCCTAATCGTGTTGGTATAGAAGAAAGATGGAACTTGGCAACTCTATATTGATTACTGGGCTCTGAATAAAATCACAGTCAAAAACCGGTACCCGATTCCCCGAATTGATGACCTCCTTGATCAACTCACCAGGGCCAAATACTTCAGTAAGATTGATAGAAAGTCTGGCTACTACCAGGTCCGGATAGAACAGACAGATGTATGGAAGACTGCCTTCAAGTCAAAGGAAGGCCATTTTGAATGGTTGGTCATGCCCTTTGGTTTGACAAATGCTCCAGCCACTTTCATGAGGATGATGGACAATATCCTGCGGCCATTCACCAATACTTTTGTAGTGGTGTATCTGGATAAGATTCTAATTTACAGTAAGACTTTGGCAGAACACTTACAGCATATTCAGCAGGTTCTGCACACCCTGTGGCAGCACAAGCCATACGCCAACTTGGAAAAATGCTCCTTCGGCATGGACAGGGTCCATTACCTGGGCTACATCATTGATCATCCTGGCATACATGTGGATCCAGCTAGGATCCAAGTCATTCGTGACTGGCCAGCCCCAACAACACTCACTAATATTTGGAGCTTCTTGGGCCTTACCAATTACTACCGTAGGTTCGTGTTAGGTTTCTCCCATATTGCATGGGCCCTCAACCAAATAAACAGGGGTGGTGGTAAGGAGAAATTTGTATGGGGTCGGTCCCAAAAACAAGCGTTCGATGATTTGAAGCAGCGCTTGTGCTTAGCCCCAGTACTTTCACTACTAGACCTGCAGCATCCCTTTGATATTGAGACAAATGCTTCAGACTATGTTGTGGGCATCATTCTCACTCAAAACGGCCACCCCGTGGCCTATCTGTTATCACTGAAATCTCATCCGCACATGGTTACAAGAACTCAACATCGTCAAACAGTGATGAAGTCATCCATGGACCTGAATTAATACTAAAACATTCAAAAAAGGGTCAAAAACTATATAAAGTAGTGAAAAATTGAAGAGTGCTATGCATACATTGGGCGTGCGTGCACATGCGCGAAACAGGAATGCAGAAATTGCACGCATGTGCACGATGCGCGACTGTTATCGCAAAAATTCGTGCACCTACTAAATGGTGCATTTATGAGAGTGGTCAGCCTCCCACCCACTTATGGTTCAGCTCCCAAGCCGATTTGACCCTCAAATCTGGACTGGATCTGACTGGTGGGCTGGTCAAAGACCTAGGAATTCCCTAATTGGCCTCTTTTCACACTACAAATCAGTTAAACAATAACCCAAAGAAAGCTATAAAAAGGCCATGGATGCACCTCATTTTTCAAGGAATTCAAAGTAATGGTATGATGCCTCTATTCTCTTGAGGACTCCATCCTTGTCAAGAGCATATTGCCACCATTGCATTGGACAATCCATCTCACCCATTGAGTGGATTTGTAAAGATTTCTTTCATCATTTTCCATTTTTTCTTTTGTTGTAAGAAGAGCTAGCTAGTGGGGGTCCAAGAGCCCTCCCTTGGAGAAAGAAGGGACTCATAGTCCCCTTTCTTCTTGGTGCTTTGTTTCACTAATATATCAGCCTCAACATTGGCGACATGGGTCTTATGGTTCTTTTTGTTTCTATGTTCCTATACTCATGAATTTAGTTTTTATTTCATCTCTTAGTTTAATTCTTAATTGTAGTTTTTATTTTCTTTCCCTAACTCTTTTCCTTGCAGCTGTCCTCCTCAGCAAACCCAACTGAGCTTGCAAGAACCTCTATTTTTCTCACTAAGGTGATGAAAGAGGCGCAACATATTGGCGACTCAATTGGGGAAAGGTATCAATTTCCTACCCCATTTTGGGTTTTTCTTGCTCTTCTTTTAGTTTGTTTAACTTGCAGGTGCACTAAACGGCCTAAGCTGACTTGCCAACCAGCCAATTCCAAGTTGAATTGAGAGAAATCCATTCGGATTTTTCATTATCGATCATGTGCCATATATGCGTGGGATTTTAGGCCCACAGATGTGCATCGTGTGCACATGCGCCTAATTCACGGTTCTGTTATGCGCACGTGCACCTGTTTACTTGTTTATGTTCGCGCGCATGCGCTCTGTGCGCCTCTGTCTCCACTGAGACCCACGCATTTGTGCAAAAATTCACATTGTAAAGTTGTTGAGATGTGGGGAAGGCCATTTGCCTTCTTAAAAATGATTTCAATCATATTTTAAAGTTGCACCACACTTAGTCCCCTCATCATATAAAGGGGTTAGTCAAAAACACATAGGCACTTAGGAGGATAAAAATCAATTTCCCTTCTTTGCTTTTTGCCACATGGATGGCTTGTTTTGACTCACAAAGATAAGTTGGAAATCATTTTTAATCACATTTAACTTACATTGGGACTAGAAGTTGAATAGAAATCACTTAGTATGCTCTTCTCTCGCGCATCCAAGCGATCTTGAGAATCAGAAAAAGATTGTGAAACAATTTCATATCCCTTAAGAACATTAAAACCTTTAGGAGATGACAACAACCCTTCTTGGGACTCCTCTTAGTTTACTTTCTCAAACACATCTTAATATTTGTAACGGGCACATACATGCCCACATGCTACAAATATAGGATAGTGTTTGAATTTTTCTTTCTTAGATCAAAACACTAGAGAAGTTTAAAGGTTTGTAACGGGCCCATACATGCCCACATGATCAATCTAGGATAGTTTCAAAGTTTTTCTTAGATTACATCACAATAGGGAGTTAAAGGGATAGTAACGGACCCACATGTCCACATGCTAGCTTCCTAGGGACTTTTGAATTACGCAAGGTTGTACCAAAGGCACTTAGTTAATTAGGTAATCAAACACTTGTAAGGACCAAGCGAAGTCCACATGCAGCAAGGTGACATCTAATTCACTAAAAATTGGCACACTTTCACTCACACACAAAAGTCACTTATCACTCACATAGATTCTTCTTGAAACGTGGAGGTCAAAGTAAGTTTCCTCCAAAGGGATTCCGAAAACACCCCACCCTTTTCTTGACGAAACTATCCACTCCCATTTTTAAATCAACGAGGTTGGTTTGAACCCCCAACCTCCCAAAACAACTACATCTAAAAACTTTCTAAAAACTAACTAAGTTTTCCTCCACAGGAGGTGCCAAAAGAAATTTTTTAGTCTAGGTAGGATTTCGGGGATAGGCATCCAAATAACTCCTCGTTACCTGGTTCTCACATAGTCAAAACCATAGAAGTTGTCAAATAGGGAACTGAAAATCCTGCAAGTCAAGTGTTCCAATACCATAAGGCAGGGAGATACCCGTGAAGGGTTGAAGGCTGAGGTCCGGTTGTTCTATGCATCCCCCCTTGAGGCACCCACCTCTTGGACGGGATCCAGCCCGTGACCCATTTCTTAGGCCAAAAATCTAAATGTCGCACTTTGACCGAGGTACCTAGTGACCAACTTTAGGACATCTACCCAGGTGGCAATTGTGGGCTGCAATTGCACCTTGATTGGATTTTGTGTGGCTATTGGGAAATATCGCCAGCTCTTTCGGGATATGCCCCCTTTACCCCTCATTATAACCAATTATTTCATCCTTCACTAGTTTCTCTTCCAGTGACTTCAGACCCCACTGTTGAGTACTATTGGAAGGTCCAATGCTATTTGAGAGGAAGGACATTGCGTCTTCTAGGACACGAGCATTTGCTTTCTTATGATTCCCCACGCAGACAAAACCCAATTACCCACATATATGCTTCTTTTTCAAAACATTTTATGTATGATGCACATCTGATTACAGTTTGATTTGGATATATATATTTTGTAAACGTTCAATGCAAAGGCTCTTGTTTCTATATTACTCTCACCACTCTTTACACACATTCACACAGCTAGTCTAACATCATAGGGGAACCACAGAACCCCCGTCGTTCACGATGCTTGCTAAGCCTCCCTCCTATATTAGGGGCAGTGTCTGGTCGTGCCCACTCATCGGCACCTCCTTCACACACTCCTGTGAGTGCTATTGTTTTAGGATCAGCTTTTCTTGGTTCTACATTACTTGGGTCCACTTCCCAAGGTCATCCGTTCCTTCGCTCTCCATTACATGGAAGTGGGGGACCTACTTCCTCTCAAGGAGGAAGCATCAACCCACCTAGCCCCCCTCAAGGGTCAAGTTCACAACACACCATGGTTGGAGCTAATCCTCCCCCCCCATTGCAGATGCCATATTTGGCCTCTCTCAACATACCGGATCTCAGCAAACTCACCAATGATCCTATATTGCATGATCCCACATGGCCTGCAATGCCCACCAAACTACCTTCAGACATACCAAAGTTTGAAGGAAAGGCATACGATGACCCTGCCAACCATGTCATGACCTTTCACCTATGGTTCTCCTCCAATAGAATTATGGATGATTCCATTAGACTGTGATTATTTCAACACACATTTACTAGCCCATCGGCCAAATGGTATGTAGAAGAAAAATTAGGGTCCAATGCAACTTTTGAGTCAATGGCCAAAGAATTCTTGACCTTCTTCCAATTACCCATCCGCCACAACAATGGTCTAGAACTACTTTCTAATTTTAAACAAACCTCAGCCACGCATATCGCTGACCAAATTCATGAGTGGCATAGGCAGCGTAGTTTGTGCAAAGTAGAAACCACCAAGCAACAGTGTCTCGACTGGTTTCTTAGATCACTTGTCTCTCTCCTTGGTAAGGATGTACCTTCCACCTTCCCTCAATCTGAAGAGGAAGCCATCAGTAAGGCCCAACAGTACGACCTCATCTATGCATAGTCAGGGTATTTATACACTTTACTTCCTGATCTTCCCAAACCTGTGCCATTTGGCCAAGACAAACCTAGGATGTCTCACTCAGCAGACGGACTGATTGGTACCACTACTCACCACGGTCCACAACCCCAACTACCACTGATGTATGGAACACCTCAATACCCGCCGGCATACGGGGGAACTTCTTATTTCCCCCCACCCCCTTATCAACAACCATACTCTATTGTTATCCCTCCACCCATCAGTGGACCACCGCCGGTACCCCCCATACATCCACCTATTCAAACAAACTCTGGTACCCCCTCTACCTCAGCTTATAGTACTAGCAAAAGCACTATGCCTTCCTATGTACCTTATGGATCGTTACCACCACAGAATCCATACTTCCCATTTCTTGGTCCCCCACAACCCATAGCTCCCCCACATCCTCATGCGGGGGTGAATTTTGTTCAACCCTCTGCCGTTCAACAATACCAAAATTTTGAATAGCTAAATATGGCTAATCCAACCCATCCGTCGAACAACACCAAGAAAAAAGGACGAAACAGGAATAACAACAACCTAGGTCAAGGCGAGAATCAACCCCCACAACACCAATTTGCTGGGGGCAACCAGAACCAAGGGAACCAAAACCCCCAAGGGGGCAATAATAATAAACACCAAGGGAGAAATAATAATAATGTTAAAACCATTTTCCCTTGTGCCCTTTGTGGTGATTTCAGCCATTACACTCATCATTTCCCCCAAATCGTTGATTTCAAACGGTTGAAAGACTCTGGTAGCCTTCCCCCTTCTCCAACACTGCATTCCCCTCAGCAGGCACCACAAAAATATGTGCAACAACCCCCTCCCGCCGCACTGCAAAATCCTATTCCACATCAAGGTGTGATAAACACCCAACAAGACACACAACATCCCCCACCTCAGGTGGGACAATACCTCAACCCCAACAATCCAGCAGATCGCACAATTCTCCTCACTAGTGAGGAAGAAATCCTTCTGCAAACACGTAATCGTCAGTATCATGCACCCACTGAGTCTCCTCCCATCCCTCCAGCGACAAACCCTACACCAACGGGACCCCCGTTGGTGATTCCTCGCCCTACCACCTAGCCACCTCTTCACATCCCTCGCATCCCATTGCGCAAGAATGTCCACAACCCACAGGCTAGGGCAGCTCATAACTATAGTTTGGTAGATGACTTAGTGCAATCCCCAGCCACCATCTCAGTATTGGAGGTCCTCTAAACCTATCCTACTCAGCAGAAATCATTACTTTTCACCTTGGAGGCAGTCGACCTCGCAGATACTCGACTCATTACCTTTGATCTTGACAGCAGAGAACCTCGTCTTCCTACCTTGATCGCTTTTCAAATACCAGTAAAAATTCAGAACATCACAGTTCATCGGTGTATCATCAATGAAGGTGCATCTACATGCATTATGTCCAAAACGGTATGGCAGAAACTTGGTTCCTCGAAACTCATACCCTCTACCATCACATTACGCGCTTATGACGGATGACCATTGTCTCTTGAAGGGCTCTTCCAAAATGTCCCCATCGGACTAGGGGGCAAGACTATTCTCATCGATATCGAAGTTATCGATGCCCCACTCGATTATAACATCCTGTTCAGTCGTAGCTACATGTATGCTATGAAGGCAGTGGCATCTTCCGTCTTTCGGACAATGATGTTCCCTCACAATGGGAAGATAGTTACCATTGACCAAGTCTCACATTATGAGCCTAACCCATCTGCCAACATCGATAACATTCTTCCTCTAATCCACACAAGCCACAATGCATATCCACTCGTCGAGATGGGTCCTGGGATTTTTAAAGATCCATCCTTGTTAGGAATGTACCATGGAGCACCACCACTCCTTCATCCTTCCAATCAAGTATGCGTCATATCATCTAACGAAACTCACATAGAGGATACCCTTCCTCCTACAAAGGATTCTGTCATATCTGACGTCCCACTCGTCGCAGAAACCCCCCATCTAGAACCTCCTGGACACTCGTCGACCCCACCAATCCACGATTCCACATCTCCCCAAGGACATATCCCAGTTTGGGAGACAGTTCCCCAAGCCATCACTCAAATTCCCTTCTTTTGCCCTCCACCAGGTATCGAAGCTTTTCAGGTAGCCGCAACACTCACACTACCTAATATGGTTTTAACAATCCTAGTTTGGTATTTACACCCACTAGAGATGGTCCCTTGACCATCCCTTCCCCCCCAAAAAGAAGGAATCCCCATGACGATTCCCATACTTACCCCCACCACACCCCCACTCACGAACCCCCTTGCTACAGCTAGGGGCAGGAGAAAGAAGAAGGAGCCCACAACTCCACTTCCTCCATGCATCCCACCACCTTGCACAATATGTGAGAAAGAGGGACACCAAACCAACAACTGCCCGTCTCTACCATAATTACGGAATTTGATCTCACTCAATCAAACTCCCCCAACACTCGCCACTACAGCCAGCCCTGCCACTACCACCCCCCCTTCCAGTAGTAAAGGGTTGAGGACCAAATACGCTTGTGCTATATGTTCAGAATATGACCATTATACCCACCATTGCCCAGCACTGCCATGCTTTCGGCAGACATTAGCCGCAGTATGCCAGAACTTCCAGAGCAAACCCAGTCCTGCTACGTCCTCCTCAACAAATATCACAGAAATCTGTTATGTCACCACTTCAGTCAATGAACGTATGAGACGCCCTTTCTCTCTCTGCGATTCATTAGCTCATTTCACATACCAGTGTCCTATGATCCTTGCATACAGGCAATGCCAATTGACCCTACTTCAACATCCCGTAGAGACGATAAGAGACATTACCTTGTCACTAGATCATTTTCATGTCATTTCTCCCAAACCCGATGCCCTCCCAACACCTCCATGGTTCTTAGATGACTTATCTGAGGATTCACCCCCCAATCCCCCCAACTCTCCTGCTCATTCCCCTACGGAAATTCTACACCCAACCACCACGGGTACCCCCCAGTACTTCAATATATGGTTTATGTCGAGTGAACCCTCACCATCTCCTAACATTGTTCTCCCTACTTCTTCACCAGGGGACAACAACACAAAAACCATCACCGATATCACTCCTCCTGACCCCTTGTATTCCCGGCACTTCCAATGCGACGAGGAAATACTCGAAGAGTTAAACCACCCAGACCTCCCCTAGGATGCACTACACCATTGCGCACTCTTCTCTCCACAGGAAGCCTCCATGCCTCCTAACCAACACCCCGTTTACGTGGTCGAAACCAAGGATTTTATCCCATCAAGGCCTATCAACTGGTTCAAAAACCCCATTCCTGCCCCAGATGCTTTTGAAGAAGGCAACATGGCCAACATGTCCCCAACCATTAAAATCGACATTTCCATTAGAAATGGCATCGTCAAAGAAATCACCATTGGAGTTGCTTGCACTCCTCAGGAAATCACTGCATATACAACCCTCTTCCAGGAATATAGGGATATTTTTGCCTGGTCATACACGGAAATGCCTAGCCTCGATCCCTCTATTGTCGAACATCACATCGACACCTGGCCCGACATTACACCAGTTCGCCAAAAACAATGACCGCTACACCCATCCAAAGCCGCGGCCATCAAAGCCGAAATCGACAAATCATGCGTTGCCGTGTTCATTTACCCCATCGCCTATAACTCATGGGTTTCCAACCCTGTACCCGTTAACAAAAAATAGGGCACTATCCGTGTTTTCACAGACTTTCACGATCTCAATCACGCATGTCCCAAAGACAACTTTCCAACACCTTTCATCCATCAAATTATTGATGACTACGCAGGCCACGAGGCTCTATCCTTTATGGACGGATTCTCTTGTTATAATCAAATTCAAATTCACCCCGCCGATCAGTATAAAACCGCATTCACTACCCCGTGGGGTAATTTTTCATATCGTGTCATGCCTTTCATCTTAAATAATGCCGACGCAACTTTCCAGCAGGCCATGACATACATCTTTCACGATCTGGCACATATCATCCTCGCCTACTTGGACAACCTCACCGCTCGATCCAAGAAACGCACCCAGCATCTTGATGATTTACGAATCATCTTTCAACGGTTTCATCAGTACAACATCCACTTGAATCCTCTCAAGTGCGTGTTCTGTGTCACCGCAGGGTGCCTCCTCAGCTTTATTGTTTCCCAAAGCGGTATTACCGTAGACCCCCTCAAAGTTCAAGCTATCACCGAAATTCCACCTCCCCGGAATTTACGGCAACTTCAGAGTCTATAGGGCAAAGCTAACTTTCTTAAATGCTTTGTCCCAGATTACGCCATACGAGCACACGGTTTCCTTCACTTACTATGTCACGACATCCCATTTCACTGGGATGACCATGCCCAACAGTCATTTGACGATCTTAAAACAACACTTTCAAATGCACCTTTAATTAGCGCACCTGACTACAATCGCGACTATATCCTCTACGTATCAGCATCAGCTGTATCAGTAGCCAGCGTTCTCGTCCAGCTCGGTGATGACAATCGTGAACATGTCATTTATCACGTTAGTAAAAACCTCTCAGGGCCACCCTTGAAGTATAAACACGAAGAGAAACTTGCTCTAGCAGTCATCCTCACAGTCCAGAAACTGTGCCGCTACATTCTGCTTCGAACAACAAAGGTCATCACAGATTCCAACCCTATGCAGTACTTTCTCAGCCGTCGGCAAGTTAACGGAAAATTTGCTCGATGGATCGTTATCCTTCAGGAGTACGACCTCGAGTTCTCAACACCTAAGAGTAAGAAGGCCCTCGTTCTCGCCGAAATGTCATGGCCCTCCCCTCTGACACCACCAATGCCCCCGTNCAAAGGTCATCACAGATTCCAACCCTATGCAGTACTTTCTCAGCCGTCGGCAAGTTAATGGAAAATTTGCTCGATGGATCGTTATCCTTCAGGAGTACGACCTCGAGTTCTCAACACCTAAGAGTAAGAAGGCCCTCATTCTCGCCGAAATGTCATGGCCCTCCCCTCTGACACCACCAATGCCCCCGTCAACACCGACTTTCCCGACGAACATCTCTTTTACATCACTTCGAATGATCCTTGGTACGGCGACCTCCTCGTCTACCTCTGAACTCAAAATTTCAGTAACCACCTTTCACGCGATGATCATCGTCGTATTCGACATCAGGCCCCCCGCTACCTCCTCATCGGACACATCCTATACCGGCGGGGAGTCGACACCATTCTTCGTCGATGCCTGACTATTGATGAGGCCGATAAAGTCTTAAATGACTGCCACAGTGGCGCATGTGGGGGCCATCTTTCGGGCATATCCACTGCTCAAAAGATTATCTGAGCCAGTTACTTTTGGCCTACCTTATTTCACGATTGCATTCACGCCGTGAAATGATGTGAGCAATGTCAGCTCTACACCAATAAAGCCCGGGCTCCCCCCACTCTCCTCCACCCTGTCATTACTGTCGGCCCTTTTTGTAAATGGGGCATCGACTTCATGACTTGTAATCCTCCCTCCAGCAATGGTCACAAATACATCGTTGTCACCGTTGATTACTTCACCAAATGGGCAGAAGCTATGCCCACTTTCAACAACACCATTGACACTACAGCGCGTTTTTTTTTTAACCACGTCATATCCCACTTTGGAGTACCCCTCCAACTCGTTTATGATCATGGGAAACACTTCGAGAATGAGATCTTCATCGAACTCTCATCTCAGTTAGGATTCTCTCACGAGTTTGCCTCACCATGTTACCCTCAGTCTAACGAATAGGTCAAAGCAGTTAACAAAGTCTTCAAGACCATGTTACAACGCACGGTTAATAAACATAAAACCAACTGGCATCATATGTTATTTTCTGCGCTATGGGCTTACCAAAAGACTGTGAAAATAGCTACTGGTTTCCACCCTTTCATTTAGTCCATGGGGTTGAGGCCACTCTTCCCATCGAGTACAAAATTCCCACCTTACGCACCGCAATTGAGCTATTACCCGACACTGCTCCAATGGAGTAGTGCTTGCTAAACTTGGAGTCTCTAGATGAAGATCGTTGATCTTCCTTACAGAGCAACGAGGTAGCTAAAAAATGATCCAAGGCTACCTTTGATCGCCATGTCAACCTTCGCTCATTTCACGAAGGCGACCTCGTCCTGGCTTACGATATCGCTCATGATACCTTTGGCCACGGAAAATTTGAGTCACTCTAGCATGGCCCATACATTATCCAACATTGCCTCACCAAAGGCGCATACATCTTGGCCTCCCCTGAAGGTCTCTCTCTCAAAGAACCCATCAATGGGTTGTATCTCAAGAAATTTTACACTTAAAAACGTAGTCATTCTACTTTAGGTTATTTCTTTTATAGTGTTTTTAATCTTTTTTCCCTCCCTCACGTCTAAACTATCTTTTGTGCTATTGACAAATGTTTCCTCCACCAGCCTACCACATCGGTTACGTCGACGATGCCAGTTGTTGGACACAAAATCTCGCTTCGGCTGCTTGGGCTCTCTACACCCCCTCACATGAAATGCTCCATTCGAGCGGCATATGTTTGGGTTCCGCAACCAACAACCAAGACGAATACACCGTCGTCATTGGCCTCCTAGCCGATGCGTAGCATCATCGTATTCATCACCTTAGTGTCTTCCTCGACTCTCAACTAGTCGTACTCCAGCTCAACAATGTGTACCGCGTCCGTAATCCTTGCCTCTTTTGCAAATACCTGCAGGTTAGACTTTTATATCAACATTTTGATTCCATTACATTTACACATATTCCAAGACAATTGAATCAAATTACAGATAACCTAGTGAATATTGTGTTAGCCTAGCATATATCACATCAAGCTACCTCTACACATACATAAACATATAACACAAACTGTCATCACATATATAGAATAGACATCATAAAAACATTAACCAAAAACATGTA
The DNA here is from genome assembly GCA_032191745.1 of Picea mariana. Classification (NCBI taxonomy): domain Eukaryota; kingdom Viridiplantae; phylum Streptophyta; class Pinopsida; order Pinales; family Pinaceae; genus Picea; species Picea mariana. Next base: position 29,984 of record JASDQU010374356.1, on the reverse strand, counting down.
AACACTCCATCGATCTCAAACATGTATACTCATGTATATCTAAAGGTCCACAGTGCCATCTGAATGTTTACATACAAAAAAGTACAAGTATCTGCAGGCCAATGCAGCACCTCGGTACAAAATGGGTTCACCAGCCTATATACAAAAAATATATATATACATCAAATGCATCAGAGCACCACTCACGGTGCCTCTAGAGCATGACCACCTGCTCCCCCCTCAGGCGGTGGTGGCCCACCACCACCTACCCCAGGAGGTGGTGGTCCCCCCCTACCGACCCCTCCTACCCCGGCGGCAATCGTCCGGTCGTCAGCACAGCAGCCACTGTTGCCCGTCGTACTATGGCCCGCTATGGCGGCAGCACCCCCACACACTGCTCCAGGAAAGCCTCATCCTAGATGCGAGACCATATGTCCTTAGGCACATCCTATAACACCGCCTCCAGACGACGGCGTATGTCCTCAAAATCCACTCCGACAGCCGCCAGAGGAGCGTGTGATGGCCCAGCACCAAGGTCATCAAACCGACGCCTCCTCGCTGCCCTCTCCGACTCAGCAGGTCACACCACGATGTCCTCACGTCGACGTCTCTCTCCCCACGGTAGTCTCTCTGGCTCTTGACGAGCCAACGCTCTCTGCAACTCCACCTCGCGTCCGCGAGGTGCCACATCTGCACATGAAAACAAACAAAAGATAGTATCAGCATCTATATCATATACATAAGGCATGCTATCTCAAACAACACAAAAACATACATATCAACATCATCAAATCAACATACCTCGGTGGTCAAACACCTCCCCTGGAGGTAGCACCATGTCCAGATCATCCCGGAAGTCAACCCTGGCATAGGGGTACCGTAGTATCACCTATGGCATCTGTCTCCATAGCTATGTCGCCTCTGCAGTGAAGAAGTGGCCACCCTCGCCACCACCATGGCGAAGCAACACGGTCGACCACCGCCTCAGTCGCAGCTCTCGCGCCCCAAGCGCACCCAATAGAATCCTAGGGCGCAACATCGGCACCCTCTCCAAAAACCAGGCCACCAGGATGGACCCGAAGGCAAAATCCCCCGTATCCGTGGACCGGCAATGGTCCAGCTGCCCTACCATCCTGGCATGCAGCATCAGCCCCTAGGCGAAATGCTCACCAGCCAGTATTCTCTCCATCACCATCAGCTAGCCCCCACTGATCCGCTGGGTCTCCAGTGACCCATATACTCTCACAATCATCGCTGCTATATAGCGATGCGCCAGGGCATCTATCGACCCAATGCTCACAACCGTCCCGGACATAAAGTTCTGACCTGAATAGTATCTCCGGCCAATGGTCACTAGGGCCAGATCCCTTGGTAGCACCGACTCCGCTGGTAGGGGAACACCCTGAAACGGGAGCCCAGTCAAGAAGTACACATCCTCCACCGTAGTGAAGGGGATCTGCTCTCCTCGCACAAGGAAGCAATGCAGCTCCGGACTCCACATCTGGATCAGGAACTGCAGGAGATACTCCTACACTCGTATCAACGGGCACTCAAAGAACTTTAGCAACCCATAGGCTGCCAAAGTCGCACGCACACCTGGCTCCTCAATAGCCACGACGTCTTGAATCTGGGACCAATCTCGCTCTCGCCAACCCACTAGCATCATGCAAAATGTCCACCTGCAGCCACAACAAAGAGTCTTATCTCATCCCACGAGACCATCAACAACATCACAAAGATCAATTTTACACACGTCAACCTTTCCTTTAAGGCGCGGCTATTTCAACCCACAGGCGCACACACATGCACGCATGTTCACTACACAGGCGCGCATGTATGCGTACCTATTAGTTGCACAGGCACGCTCTCAGGCGCGCCTGTTACCTACATAGGCGTGCACTGGTGCGCGCCTGTCCACGCCACAACCTCGCATAGATGCGCAGTTGTACAGCCGACAGGCGCGCACATAGTGCGTGCCTTTTACCCCCTCACCAGCGCCCCCATGTGTGTCTATCCAGTGGGCAGGTGCGCACGTGTGCGCGCCTACTTCCTGATCGCCCGTGCACATGGGGCCCACATCCAAAAAATCCCTCTGTACGGCCCTCTGTACAGCCCCTGCCCAAAAAATGAAATTCTATTTCTATGTAGGATGATCAGACCACTAACCTAAAGCTCGCTAATTGCCAATTGGATGCCTTGTCCTCACCGAATCTCCAAATATCCTCTGAAAACTGCTCGTCCAGTCACTATCACAGCAAGTACAAATGAGGTGGCAATGTGGGCCCTACAACTATATATAGGCCTTTTTTCCAAACTTCCACTCACCATTCAGGGAGCCCACGGTATCCATTTCTCGATCCATCTTCAGCCACAGGATCAGCATCCTATCATCTACATCATAGCAGTCCCTGGGCCTCTTTTCATCCTGAGCCCCTGGGGCACCATTTTTCTTACCCTGGTCAGGTACGCATGCACATATTCACGCTTATCAAATACATGCTCATATCTTCGATTCTCTTCAGATATTGTTCACGTCGGGTATTTGGTTTTCATGTGTGCGGGTACTTGATCATCATACATCGGCACAACCCCTTCAGGTATATACTCAGCACTGGCATGTAGTCTTTCCCTCTGTATCGCACTTACATTTCCAGTAACACCCTCTGACATTTGCCTCTAGGATCCCCATTCCCAGCTCTGCAGTACCCACACCTCCATTTGCATCTTCGGAACTGTCACTCGGTAGCATTCTTACCCACATGAGTTGTCCCATTCATAGCACCTTTTGACACTTCTGACACTCATGCTGTTTTTTCAAAACCCTTTAGGGATGGGATTCCCANGTGTGCAGGTACTTGATCATCATACATCGGCACAACCCCTTCAGGTATATACTCAGCACTGGCATGTAGTCTTTCCCTCTGTATCGCACTTACATTTCCAGTAACACCCTCTGACATTTGCCTCTAGGATCCCCATTCCCAGCTCTACAGTACCCACACCTCCATTTGCATCTTCGGAACTGTCACTCGGTAGCATTCTTACCCACATGAGTTGTCCCATTCATAGAACCTTTTGACACTTCTGACACTCATGCTGTTTTTTCAAAACCCTTTAGGGATGGGATTCCCAATAGTCTTACATCATGTCGTGAATCAACCACATACTCCTTCTCTTCATTTTGCTAGCTTTCCCACACGGACTCCCAGATTATCTCTTCACAGTTCTATTTTTTGACTGCACCTCCACAGTATCATGAACCCTACATTTCATGCACAATCAGTTTGCCCATCTGCAAATCTACCTTCATTTCACCCACCTCATACAGAAACTCACTAATGAGGCCCCCACCCTTCATCGATTCTCCGAGCACATTATGCCCTACACAGGCCACCCATCTCACACTGGGGCACACGTTTCTGTATTTGTACATTTCTCCCCAATTATTCGTTATTTATTTTACAAACACCTTTATTTCCAGTAGTTACATTACCTTTTTTGTCATCACCTTTCGGTGACCTGCTTCCCTCTTTTTGGCCAACCGCAACCCATGTCACCCTTGGTTGGAGCACTACTTATCATCTACCCTTGTCGGCATCGTCCATCTCTTCAAAGTACCCCACAGGTCACTTACCTCTGCCCTCTAAATTTGTTCACCTTGTCCTGCCTCTGGCACAACTTATCTCCGGTCTTGTCGTCCCCCTGACACTCGACCTCGTTGAACGGTTGCGGCCACTTTTTATCTCACACCTACTCCAACCAGGGGCAGTCTTGAGTCTTCCCACATCTTGACTTCATCCATGTAACTCCTCCACTTCCTCACCTCACCTAGTATATTTCATGAAGCCATTTGCTTCTGGGAGTCGCGTCCCCCTTTTTGTCGACATCATCACAGTTTCTAGAAGGAAGACAGTATCTTGATTCTCATTATCCACTCAATGAGAGATCTCGGACGGCACAGGGTGAAACACCATAACTCCCTGCTGTCGTTGACCCCCATAAAATTCGACGCCAACACTTTCTCATGTTACAGTGGGTCTTACTTTGCGACAATTGCAGTTAGTTCTTTCATTTTCAGAAGACCTCTGAACTTGGCGGGGCTATCAATTCCCACATAATCGCTGCTACTAATTACCGTGATCACTGCCTACTATTTAGAGTATGTTCATTTGCAAAATTGTCTTCTGCCTTTATCACAACTGCCCCCGAGGGAACTGCAGTTGTCTACACCAACACTTGAGTCATCTTTTTTTAGAGTTACATGACACGAGCATGGGGCATGCCCACCTCGTTTGTACACAGTTTTCTATTTTTACACACCTCATGGAAGGTCGGGTCCTACCGGTTCCTTTTTCCCTCCAACGGATCGCTCTAGATGATCCCACTATTTCTCTCTCTTACAAAAACATTCTCAGTAGAAGAAACATTGATGGATTTCGGCTATACATATGCTCCTAACCTCATCCATCAGGGGGCATCTGTTATCACTGAAATCTCGTCTGCACATGGTTACAAGAACTCAACATCGTCAAACAGTGATGAAGTCATCCATGGACCTGAATTAATACTAAAACATTCAAAAAAGGGTCAAAAACTATATAAAGTAGTGAAAAATTGAAGAGCTCTATGCAGACATTGGGCGCGCGCGCACATGCGTGAAACAGGAACGCAAAAATCGCGTGCATGCGCACAATGCGCGACTGTTATCGCAAAAATCAGTGCACCTGCTAAACGACACATTTATGAGAGTGGTCGGCCTCCCACCCACTTATGGTTCAGCTCCCAAGCCGATTTGACCCTCAAATCTAGACTGGATCCAACTGGTGGGCTGGTCAAAGACCTAGGAATGCCCTAATTGGCCTCTTTTCACACTACAAAGCAGCTAAACAATAACCCAAAGAATGCTATAAAAAGGCCATGGATGCACCTCATTTTTCAAGGAATTCAAAGTAATGTTATGTTGCCTCTATTCTCTTGAGGACTCCATCCTTGTCAAGAGCATATTGCCACCATTGCATTGGACAATCCATCTCACCCATTGAGTGGATTTGTAAAGAGTTCTTTCATCATTTTCCATTTTTTCTTTTTTTGTAAGAAGAGCTAGCTAGTGGGGGTCCAAGAGCCCTCCCTTGGAGGAAGAAGGGACTCATAGTCCCCTTTCTTCTTGGTTCTTTGTTTCACTAATAGATCAGCCTCAATATTGGTGACATGGGTCTTATAGTTCTTTTTGTTTCTATGTTCCTATGCTCTTGAATTTAGTTTTTATTGCATCTCTTAGTTTAATTCTTAATTGTAGTTTTTATTTTCTTTCCCTAACTCTTTTCCTTGCAGCTGTCCTACTCAGCAGACCCAACTGAGCTTGCAAGCACCTCTATTTTTCTCACTAAGGTGACGAAAGAGGTGCAACACTATCATACTGAGACATTGTCAGATATTGTCTGTAAGTACCCTACTTACGACAAAGAAATGTACTCCATTGTGAAAGCATGCCGCCAGTGGAGACATTACATTCTTTGGAAGGAGACAGTCATCCACACTGATCATAAGCCACCGCAGTTCATGCAGACACAGGGAAAATTGCAGAATGATAGCTATCAAAAGTGATCCATATGCTTGCAGCAATTCCACCTCAACATCAAGTATAAAACAAGAAGCACCAATCGCGTCGTTGATTGCCTCAGCAGACCACCATTCATGGCACTCACCACAGTGCTAGACTCTTGCGTCCATCATACATATGGATGGCCCCAACTCTATGAGACAGACCCTAACTTCGCCACCACCTACCAAATGTTGGGTGCAAATGCAATTGCTGATAATTTCCATCTTCAGGATGGGTTGTTGTGTCGTCTGGGCCATATCTATGTTCCATCAAGTGAGTGAGTGAAGTTGATCTGGGAAGCCCACTACAGTTGGGTGGCAAGACACTTCGCTGTCGAAAAGACAGTGGCGATGCTACAAAAAAATTTCTACTGGCTGAAACTTTGACAGGAGGTCGAAAATCATACCAGGTCCTGCACTGCTTGTGCTATTTCCAAACCGACCACTAAGAAACAGGGCCTGTACACCCCTCCTCCTACTCCTGACAGGCCATGGGAATCCATCTCAATGGACTACATGTCGGGCCTCCCATCCACCAAGCAGGGAAATGACTGTGTTTTTGTGGTTGTTGATCGCTTTTCTAAGATGGTGATTCTGGTTGCCTGCAAGAAGAGAATCACAATAGAGGCCACTACCAAGCTCTTCTTTAAACGAGTCTGGGTACATTTTGGAATCCCACAAACCATTGTCTCAGATCAGGATAGTCGATTTCTTAGCACATTCTAGTCGGGCCTCTGGTCACTGTTGGACACCAAGCTCACGAAATCCATGGCCTTCCACCCCCAGACAGATGGCCAAACTGAGGTTGTAAATCGAATGATTTTGCATATCCTTCGCATGTATAATTCAAAGCACCCTCATACATGGAATGAGAGCCTTTCCTATGTCCATCATAGCTACAATCGAGCCCTTCATAGCTCAACCAGCCACAGCCCCTTTCAAGTGGGGTTGGGATTCCAACCATTGGGTCCCATAGATGTTGCACTTCCCCTTGCGGTCACCTCGACTGACTCATCTCCTGCTCCAACTGAAGCTGAAAAAGCCACCCGATTCATTGAGAAGATCTAGCACATCTGCCAATAGGTTCAGGATATCCTACAGAAGTCCAATGACAATTACAAATAGCGCCATGATCAACATCGGGTGCCGCATAAGTTTCAAGTGGGCGACAAAGTTTGGTTGCACTTGCAGAAAGAACGCCTTACAGGACCCCATCAGAAGCTTCACCCACTCCGTTATCGATCATACACTAACATTCCTCCTTTCCCTTTCTTGCACCCAGTGTTCAACGTGGATCTCCTTCGCTCTTATTTCCCACCATTATTGGATACCTCAGAAGTAGAAGAACAACTGACACCAACATAACTCAAGCCCAACTGCATACAACAAGCATCCAATGATCAGATTGTGGACAAACAGATCAAGGGCACTCGACAACAAAGGATCCATCTTTATCGAGTCGTCAAAGCATAGCAGCTCTTGCACCAAGGCAAGTGGTTCACCCGGGACCAAATTCAGCAGAAATTTCATCATCTGATGGGGGACCTCAATGAAATGGAAACCATTGCTTCCTAAAAAGGGAGGATTGATCCATATGGATATTGATGGCCACCCACCTTTTCCAACTGGCTCAAAACAGTTTTCTGGCAATTTTGGCAATTTACTATTTTTAGCAGTTTTAACTTCCAGGGCCATTTTGAGGGCCTAAATGAAGGTTTTTCAGGATTGAGATCCTCAATAATAGCCAAATGCATGATTGGGCCCCCAAAATGAATCTCCTCAATGATACATTTCCAATGGGCTATCACACTCCTAAAACAAAGATTGTATGCAAAAGTTACGACCCCAGGAAGTTGATGTACTAACTTACCCAAACAGGGCCCACATGACTTTTGGCACTTCATCTCCTAGGGTTAGGTTTTTGGATGTCTAGGGGTTTTGGAATTCTTTATTATTGTAAAAAGGCCTTCATAGCCTCATTGTAATCTGGTTCTTGCGAATGCACGCTGCTGTCACATCTCTTCTTAGAGATAAGCCACCACCATTCCAGCAAGCTTGTTTCTGCTGCATTTTACAGTTTCAGCTTATTTTGTTATTGAATAGAAAACCAGTTTTACTGTATCTCTATTATTTTGTGTTAAGCACCTATTAATAATCTGTATTCATTTCATTCTGCTCATAAAATCCGGATCATTGAGGATTCGAGGATGCATATTTTCTCTCTATCATCAAGGCTAACCATAGGGTTAGTAGTGTAACAAGCTATACATTTCTTGAGAATCTTATAAATATTCTTCATTAAAAAGGCATTATCTTCCTCTGACAGACAACACTACTTGAACTCACTACCATGTGGAGGCATGAATAGACATATGTTGAAGCTCTTGGTATCAGAGGAAGATATGGGGAACTATGGGATAATTACGTGGGGAAATTGAGGACTAGTTATGTGAAGCTAAAGGAAGTTTTTGATGAACCAATATAGTCCAAGAATATTGCACATAGGTTTTACACTGTAAAGGTTGGATATAAGGCATTATCTATAGGAGAAAGGGAGGTGAAGCGACAATGGTGGTGGAATGTTATCTAAAATTAAAGTATCCTTTGAAATCATGCATATTTTTGTGGTTGGATATTCGTAATGAAGCTCTTACTTGGAAATTTTTGCAGAAGAGGAGTAGACAAGGGCCTATTATATTCTCACCTTGTAAAGAGAATGATGAAACTATAAACATATGCTTGTGACTTGTAAATATTCTTATCAAATAAGGAAAGATATAGAAGGTACAATATGGTTAAAGGATGTTTGATTGGGAGTATCCACTGAACAATTCTTAAAAATATAACTTTCAAATTGGCTTTGAAATCATTTAAGGATGTTCCTATTAATGTTTCATGGGGAAGATGGCTTGCAAGGAATCCAAGTTTATTTGAGGACATGTATATTCTGTTGTTTTTCTTCATATGAGATTAGATATGATCGATGTATTATTAGAATGATGAGTTTTCCATATATAGAGAATATATGGTGATCATCCATGAAAGGATGCATCCCTTGGATAATCAATAACTATTTATTATTATCATTACTTATTGTATATATTATTTAATAATTAATAATTATATTATTAATTATTAATCTAGAAGAATCTCTTCCCGATGTTTTCCAAACATCAAGACTCCGTCTCAATGAGGGAGACATTCTTCATCATGCCAAATCTTGTATTTGAAGTATACAAACTTCACCCTAGACTCATGACACTTGTCTGTCAGTGTTGGGAGATGTCTCTCTCCCACCTGAACCAAGGGAAAACTCTTTCTACAGCTCTCCCTCTAAGCCAATTGACTCTCTCTAAGATCAAGCTCACTCTTGTTCTACATGTGATAGCATCTATCATCTTGATTCTTTATCATTCCTTGTCAAATCACCATGACTAGGACAAAGACCACATCGGGGTCGTTCACCACAGGTACACACCTATGAGTGAATGTCATCCTGATGATAACAAACATGTGGAGACCACCTCAAGCACCTTGAGTCCATATTATTCCTTTTCATGATCAAGGAATGACTACGCCTCAACCCATTTACCACAAGTACACCTTTGTGATAAATGCATCATATCTCCCTTGGTCTACAACCCAATCTAGTATAAGGTCCACCCGATGCTTACTCAGTACATTGTAACAAAAGTTTTGTCACACATGGCACTCCCATGTGGATTTATAGAGGCTACTCCCTCTACAAACACTAGGGTCAAGTCCCCATAGTGTGTGACGTCAAGGTCAACTCCCTTGACACATCCTCATGTGATCTCCACAAGGGACATGTCCTCGTGTGCCATCCACAAGGGGCGTTGGGATATAAGCCCAAACCCACTTATCCCTTCTTGGATAAGTGTCCTCACAGATCAACTCAACTCAATCACAGAGGAGTACAATATAGATTCTATTACACATGCCAATCCCATGTGGACTTCTAGAGGCTACTCCCTCTAGAAACACTAGGGTCAACTCCCCATAGTGTGTAACAACAAGGTCAACTCCCTTGAAATGTCCTCATGTGATTTCCACAATGGACATTTCCTCATGAACTCTCCACAAGGGACTTGATCTCGTGTGCTCTCCACAAGGGACATTGGGTTATAATCCCAAACCCACTTATCCCTTCTCAGATAATTGTCCTCGTAGATCAACTCAACTTAGTAATAGAGGAGTATGATCTAGAAAAGGTATCAGGAATATGCAAACATCAACACTCCCTCTCAGTGAGGGAGGCATTCTCTGTCACACCAATTTTGTCACATAAATACTCTAACTTCATCGTGGTAAGGGGTTTGGTAAGAACAGCAGCAAATAGACATCTTGTGGTTCCCTCGTGAAACACATGTCTAATACATATCGAGGTTCCCTCATGGAACTAATGTCTCACTAGACATATTGAGGTTTCCTCGTGAAACCAATGTATTGGTTCTTTCATCTGACCATATTAGGCATGTCAGGATGAAGTCTACATTCCCCCCTATTAGTCCACACAGGACCCTCCTGGGAGAATGTCTCATGATGATACCTCAAACATCTCTACGAGCACTTGTATACTCAAAACTACTTCCAGGGATTCATAATCTGGTGTCGACCTCACATATTCCTTCTTCAACGACAATCCATTAATCGATGTGTCTAAAGGAATAGTCCTTCTCTGAGACTCAAATGATCAATGAGCATATTACAGAGTCTGAGTGTTGTGAAAGTCCAATATCCTCGTCTTGTAGGAAACCATGGTCGCCATATAAAATTTTCAAATACAAAAATATTAACACATGGACGATTTGATCTACTCAACATTGAGAATCAATACTTCTATAACAAATCCATACTAAATGAAATAGTTTATTGCAATGCTACAATTTCCAAACCCACAAACCAATAGTACGGTTGAACGTTAATTTTACATATGAATTTATAATAGGCTCCTCTCTGATCTTCCATGGGTATTATGGCAAGTAGAACCTTTGCACAAGGGACAAGTAGCTTGGTATGGAAACTATTGGTCTATGCAATCTAGGTGAAAGTAGTGACTGCACAATGGTAAGAGGCGTACACAATCCTCATCATGTATAGCGTTCTAGCAAATAGCACAGTTGTTGTCCTTAATTTTGGATTTCAAAACTTTATGTTTTGCTTGGAATAGTTCTCCAATTTTAGCGTGAGATAAGCCATGGTTTGTATTAATCCATACTCCCCAATGAGTGATATCATTTTCAACATTAGCGTTAGGGTTAGCATGGGTAGGAATATCATTAACACAAGTGAAAACCATAAGAACACTTGTCCCGCAAAATTGAATTACATAGCTAAAATCAATAACCACACCCAGAAAAGGTGTCTTTATCAAGGAATTGGAAATCAAGGTGTTGTAGTTCTGATAGTGCAATTCTCACATAAGCAACCACAATCAACATTCAATATTGTTGCGACACATTGTAGAAACATTATTCCTTATATTCTCACAACAATCGTAACATTCCTTTTGCGATGTGTCTCCCCTACATTGGAGAAGCCCATAAACTCTGTTGGGAGATTCGCCATAAGAAGAAACATTCAACCCTGTCATAGACATGTTCTAAACAAGATCATTCAAAACGTTGTACAAATTGCTCTGAAATTGGTCGTCATACATGTACGTCTTATTGCTAGACAAACTTATTGGTGGGTTCAGAGTCTATGGCTTGTATTGTGCTATCAACAGAGAAAATAGTGGAATCATAAGATAATTTCAAGAAATGGAGTGCTAGAAACTACTACTCTGCCTACGGAGTGTACTCATGTTGAAAAGATCTAATTGCCTCAACGGATTGGCAGCCAAACAGTTGATACCCTCTATGTATGTATTCCTAGAATTCTTATTAGCCATTTTGAAAATTTCCAAAGATGCAGGTGCCAAGTAGTCTCTCTTCTTTTGTTCTTATTCCCTCCAATCTCAATTTGTTGTTATTCAGAGACTCTAAATGTTCTATAGTCTTGTCTTCTTCAGCCTGATTCACTGAGCTAGCCTTAGGCCAGGGGCTAAGTGGGAACTTTGCTTCCTAATTTGGATCTAAAAGAAAATCATATTCATCTTCCATTATACCTTGTGGTTCTGAACCTTGTTGTAATGGAAGGTCTTCTTTTGATGGTGTGTCCCTAGTTTTCTCTGAAACCACTTTTGGATCCTCCTTGGGTGGGTCCAAGTCAAGTGGATCTTCCTTGCTAATCAATTGATTCTCTTCCTTAGCACCAACCCACTAGGTTGATTTATGTTGGTGCTTCCTAACTTTCCTTGACCCTTTTGGGCAATGCATTGCAAAATGCCATGCTTCAAAACAAGCTATACAATAGAAAGATATTTTTCATAATCCAAATTTTGTGTCTAGAAGTAGTTTTCACCTGTCAAATTTATTTATTCCAGAAACCCTTATTGAAATCCATGCATATTTGAGCATTTTGGTGCAGGTCTGTCGCAACCCTCACGGTCCAACCCTGCTCTCACCAGGATCTTCTTTCCCCAGGCCCGAAGAGTCAAATACTCTTCAACTTCCTCGTCGGAAGTTCTTCACCCACAGCACACCTTCAGTGATCTCCCCTTCACGTATCGGGAAATCGAAACTCGCAGATTCGCGAGTTCGACACTCACGAGATTGGGTCTTTCTATTCACCGAATCCCAATGGTCAACAGGTCAACGGTGTCTTCCTTATCGGGGATTTTCCCTATTGAAATATTGCCGCTTGCGATGTCAACCACCTGACTTTCCAAACTCCGAGCTCCGAGGTGTCGATCTCCCGATTCAATGCCACCTGGACTCCACTCGCTCCCGGGGCCCCACGTTGTCACGTCACTTCGGGAATTTGTGGATCGCGAATCCACGATACAAGTTTTCACTGATGTCGAAAAACCTCGAACGTTGAATCCCGACCTCCCAGGATCTCGCGCCACCTGTCCACTACGCGATCGACGGCTCCGATTTGAATCGGGGAATCGCAACTCGCGATTTCAACACCCATGAAACTCTTATCTCGCCAAACGCCGAATGTCGAACCCCGATGGTTTTCGATCCTTCCTGCGGCCACGGGTTAACCTCCCCGCAACTTCCCCATGATCCAATGATCAGCGGAATTTCGCGATTCTGCTCCGCGAATCTTGACCGTTGATTATCTTCCTTGGAGACTCCTTCCATTTCAAAGCTTCTCCCGGTTCGAGCCTCACCCGTGTTCTTCCCCACGGAATTCACAAGGAACTATTCCTCCTGAGCTTGATTTCTCTAACTCCTTCAGAGATTTCACCCACGAGTTTCTTTACAGATCTCCAACAGCTCTCAAAGTGTTGAAGTCACATGGACTCTGTGCACTCGCAGCCACAAGAATCCCTGGTTTCCTTCGCTTAGGCAAGCTGCTGAGACTTCTATCCAGCCCGCACTTTTCCTGCATGGCTTCCTCGACCCAATTCAACTTCTGGGTGAACGGGAATGAGAGTTTAACTGTCTAGCCTCCTCAACGCACTCTATGTGGAGGAATTCAACTGCACTCTATGCAGGAATCTCTTAGCTCAAACAGAGAAACAATTGAAACTCATTCTCTTCTATCCCAGACTTCAGTAAACCTCTGAAATCATATACACATCATACTCAAAAGCAAATGCATACAAGAAAGCAAACATCCATGAGCATAATATCAGCACAGAGAAACAACACAAAACCATGAAGTTGAATCAAAGACTCTCTTCTATTAATTCAATCTGTACATGGGTGTGCTCTACAAGCTCTCTGCTCTGCTCTGCTTGCTCCTGTATGAATGAATGATACAATGTACAAAGGAGGGTGCCTATATTCCGTTTTCCCTCTTGAAAACTGAAACTATCAAATCTACAATCAATTCCTATCTAATAGCATTAAAACTATTAAATGCCTTTCTATCTACAATAAAATACAAGTGCACTTCATTACATCAACTCATTAATGCTTGGCGCAACAAATATCAAAGTAAAATTCAAAAAAGAAGTTTGTTGGCTTGTCCAGTTGTCTTTCCCTGCTCCACGCGCTGGCTCGCTTGATGAGTGAGTGATGCTCCTGCATCACATTTGTTGTAGTGTTGTGATTCATTGTTTCTTTATTTCTGTAATCAAAGCTTCCAAGGGATTTGGAAATGGTTGGAAGAAAGGATAAACCCTAAAAATGCAAAGGAAAATTTGGAATTCTAACCCACATGAGCCGAGGATAGAGTATTTGTCATTGGATCAAAGGATGGTGTCTAAGGTTTCATACCCCGAAATTTGCCTAGAACCAAGGTACTAGTTTTAATATCAAATCCATATCTTCTACAAGATCGAACTCAACAATGAATACCCCCTTTGCACAGGGGTAAATGAAATCCTCTTCTTTTATCTCAGGTTTCCAGTAATCTGATATCCATTTGTGCAGATCAACTAATCAAGGCCAAATACCATTGAAGCAACACACAAGACCATTAGTATTGTAAAAGGCTACCTAATCTATAACATGTTGCACTATGACAATAGTTAAAGTTAGAGCCTCTTGAACAAAAAGTCAATTTAAGGGAGGAGAATGAGAGACATTCTTCACTATATCATTGAAAGAAGCCCCACCCACATTTCTAAGAGAAGGGTGGTGGGGGGGTAAGATATGAAATATCCATTATTTAAATCCTTTCTAGCATCTATAGACTATCATAGCTTAGCCTCTTTGCAAGAACGAGAGACGTTCTACACTCCATAATTAAAGGAATCCCCACCTAGATTTCCATGAGAGAGGAGAGCGATAGATCTATTCCCATTATCCTCGTTAGTTCCCACAAACAATCCGAGCTTAGCCTCCACACATATACCAATAGCATTGAAAGGGGAGGAAGAACCAATTGAAGTTGAAGATGTTGCCACTACTGCCATAGAGGCGTTCCTAGAACACACAAAGGGATCAATGTCTACACCTAGGGATGATTAGACGACCATGCAAGGATGGGCCACGATGAACAGCAGAGGAATGGCCCTTGAGAGTGGCTATGGAAAAACCCTAGCCATCGCCACCTTGTTCTGCCTTGCGCACTCCATTTACAAATAGTATTGCATCACACCTTTGTCTTCTTACACAAATTTGACAAAATAAATGGTAATGGCATTGCACCTTTTTCTTGTTGTACTAGCTTAACAAATAAACGTTTTGACATTAAATACAGATTTAACTTATCTAACATCGATAATAAAATATATTGATAATTAAAATTTATCTTTGATTCATATATTTATTTATATTAGTTTATTGAGTTTAGCTTAAGTGGTTGGGAGGAATGGTTGGTATTCAACCCTGCCCAAGTTCAATTCTCGCAAGTGACATATTGAGCTCTTAACGAGTATATTATTGTAATTCCCTTTAGCCCTATGTTGTAGTTGTCACTTGTCCTTTATTATTGAAATAATTTGGCTATAAAATATATGTTGAATTTACAACTTTCAATTATTGAAATCATTAATTTTAATGCAAAAATAACTTAAAACCACAAAAAATAAAAAAATTGTAAATACCAACTACATTTATTATTTTATTAAATTTAAAATAATAATAAATATAATTCATAGCCATTGTCAAAATCTAAACACCTATGACACCTAACGAAATTTTAAATTTGCACCCAAAATAGTTGGCACTTTACTTTCATATAAAAGTACAAACTCATTGTACATTATGTTTGGAATATATATAGATGTTATACATTAATGTGTTGAATATATAAAGATAATTATGGAGAAGAAAACTATTTTATTTAGGATATTGTAAGACCAAAAGATTTGGGTGATTTGGGTTTGAGGTATATTCACTTATTTGAGAAAGTTGTATTCACTTAGTGTGTTTGGAAGTTGATTTCTTGTAAAGGACTTTGGTGTCAAATAGTTTTCCATAAACACATTAGTTTTCCAAATACACATTGATCTCGATTTTGTGGAGGATTGGATTAGAAAAGCATTCGAGAATACTTGTAATGTTTCAATTATGGAAAGATATTGTTATAGTTTTCCAAGTGTATAATTTGGAAGGTTAGTAATGAGGAAGAATGCATAACAAGGATAACCCTAAGGTTGGTAGTGGAGAAAACTATATGTTGTTTGAGAACCTTATAGATATTCTTCATTAAAAAGGAATTTTCTTCCTTGGACAGACAACGTTACTTAAAGTCACTACTATGTGGAGGCCTGAATTATCCAAGTTTGTTGAAGCTTTTGGTCTTATAGGAAGAATTGTGGGATAATTATGCAGGAAAATTGAGGACTAGTTTTTTTTCCACTGAAAATTTCACATTATATTCATAAAAATATAATATGTTCTTAAAAGACAATCGTTACATCATGAAAAGATGAAATTTTTATGGGATGTACCATATACAGGAAACACTCTTACTAAACAGAAAAATTTCCAAAACCTATCATTATAACATCTTCGTCAAAGCTACCGAGAGAATAATATCAAGATAAAATAAATAAAAACTCTCCCTATCAAGGAGGGAATTGTAGAAACTAGCAAGTCCAAAAATAACCTACGTATACAGGAGATGAAACACTGATGTTCAAAACATATTTAAAGATAGAGTGGGGGCCTCATGAGCACCTTCCCAGTGATTGTAGACAATTCTCCCTGGACAATTATAAAGAGCCCTTTTTGATAGTCTGTCAACTTCTAGATTCTCTTCCCTGCATATATGTGCACAAGACATAGATCTGAATAAGGTGAGAAGTTCAATTATTCTATCCTTCCAGCCATCTAAAGTTGCCACATGTAGAGTTCCTTTCCGGTTGAGCCAACCGATGACTATCTTTGAATCCCCAAGAACAAGTATGTCAGAAACTGAAAGCCTTAAAGCAAGAGTCAATGTAGCCCGGGCTCCCATGAGTTATTCCCTGGAGTTTGTTCCACTGCCATAATTTAAATTCCATCTATACTCCTTGTGATCATCTATATTTAAAACTCCACCTGCACCACTTATTTTTCCATTCTGCTGAGTAGCCCCGTTGAACCAAGCAATGACTTTATCTTCAGGTAAAATTGTAGATTTTTGCCTAGGGGCAGAAACTTTTATATTTTTCCAATGAGTTCTCAAAGCCCCTAGATCTAGATGCACTATCCTCAGAATAGAAGGTGTCCTAGACTCAAAGATAGATTTATTTCTATCAAGCCAAAGGTACCAACAAACATATGCAGAGAGAGTTTTGTAATTATTGTTCTGTTTTTCCCAGTTTTGGAAACATTCATTCACTGAACTACCATTCCAGCCAACAATGAGTTTTAGAGAAATTTTCACTTTCTCCCAAACTGATAACGTAAAAGGACAATTTACAAAAAGGCGATTACCAGATTCTCTCATATTTTTACACATATAGCATAATCCAAGCCCCTTCCAACCACTTTTTTGCAAATGTTTCCATGTTAGAATTTTATTTTCAGCTAAGAGCCAAACAAAAATCTTAATCTTCAGTAGACAATCCCATTTCCATAAATTTCTCCTCCACCCCCCTGTTTTGAATTTCCATAATTTTTTTGATAAGGCTGAGTAAACATTCTTGACAGAAATTTGTCCTAACGAATCACCACCTGTCCATATCAATTCATTCGGTCTATCCATAAGTTTGATAACTAAACCAATCAAATTATGTATGTATATATCCCATTCCGTTGCAAGTTCACCAACCAAACCCAAATCAACACTGTCAAACCAAGATGAGCTTATCGATCCCCTTGGAAAATGTAATGTTCCCAAGCCAATTTTTCGCTTGGAAACACTAGCTAGCAACTATATTAATTGTTTCACGATTGTGTATGCAGGTTGGCCTTTTAAATTCGCCCTTAGGGTTTATGTTGATGAATTATACATGTGTTGCAGCAATAAACAAGAATATATAATCATGGAACATACCTCAACCATATGCAATATGATAGACAAGCCAAAACATCTCAAATCTGCTTTTATTCATAATATAGAGGAACCTACTACAATGAGAAGGCCGATTTGGAATGCTCAATAGATGACTAAGAAGATAGACAATAGAAGTTGGAGCTGTTACAAATTGCTCCAATGGAATATTCCACATGCCTCTAAAGGCCAAATATCCAATGAAGATCAAGACAAGATGATCTGGGTCATATGAAGTGCCAAAGGCCCCAACTGAATGATTCCACGCCCTGCTGGAATGTTGAAGCTCCTCAAAAATTCAGCCCTGCTGTCAAAGGTGTCCAATCACCTCAAGGAATATGCCAAACAATAGATCAAGTGATGGCAAGAACAACCCAGGTGCCCGAATCTCCAAGATCCCTCTCAAACCCTATGGATCTGAACCTCCTCCAAGGAATGGTGCGCCCCCTGGATGCCTGAAACCCTAGATAAATCGGTCTCTCTCCTAGAGACCTCCAACAACTCCACCAATCCACTAGAATGATGGATCGAGGCATGGAAATGAAAACCCAAGTGCTCAACTAGGAAAAATACTGGCTAGATCCTTGGATCTAGATACCCTCCAAATAATGGTGTGCCCTCCTCTTGGGAAATCGTCCCACTGTGAAAACAAATAAACCCTCCACTGAAATGCCTCCAGAAACAACCAAGAATGGTACTAAGACACCTGCAAGGAAAACCTAATACCTGGAATTCCCAAAATCCCTTCTCCTCAGCTGAACCGAACCTTCCTTCAATGAGTGGTGCACCCCCCTTGCTGGAAACCCCCAATGGTGCGCCCCTCTTCCTTCATGTGCCTGTGGCTGGTGTGGAACCCTCCTTCACTAATGTAGAACCAAACTAGAATGGTGTGGGGGAGTATTGCATCTGTGAGACCAAGCTTGGGACAAGCTAGGTGGAATCTTTCACCATTGAATCATCCTCTAGGGTTTGCTAAGTCAAAACCCTCAAAATCCCCAATGTTGGGCTTGCTAGCTAGAAGCCAGATATCAAATATGATCATACCTGAATGAATGAGTAGAGGCCCTTGCTTTTCATTTATACTTTTTTCTCACATTGCCCCTCCAAAGTGACTTTCATTTTATTAATATTTAATTAATTAATTAAATCACTTTAATTAATTAATTAACCTTTTTATCTCTGAAAAACACCTTATCTCTCCTTGTGGCTTCCCTGGCCATTGAAAGTCACTTCTCGTCATCCTATCCTGTAATTTTGTTCCTCCTGATTCCAATGAGCTATTACACTGAGAGGTTCCTCCAAGTATAGTTCCCAAAATGACCTTTTCAGTGAATTTAATTGACTTATAGCCAAAAATACTCAAAACCCTGGAAATTGTCTGAATGCCACGAAACCAAAGCCAATCTGTGCAGAATGGCTCATAATGATGAAATAGGATGAGTAGCACAAGTTGGACCCCACAATGCCTCTCAATAACCCATGTACTTGCTATAACATCCATCTGGCTACTCTGGTCATCATAAACCTTTGCACTGTGATGATGTCCCAAAGTGGGGACATTACAGTGCTCCCTGCTAGAAAATTGCTTGTCCTCAAGAAATAACCAAATCCCCTCAAATAAAATACCAAGATCCCATATCCACGTGTGGGATACACAGTAGAACCCATCCAAAGATGAACACTCATACACTTTGCCCCCTGGGTCCCATGTCAAGTCATGAACTGCTAGCCCCTGGGAAGCATAAACTTGAAATATACCAACTCTGAGAGTCTCCTTCATATGACACATGGCCTCGTCTTATAATGAATCCATCCTCCAAGTATCTACCAAGATCCATACGACCTCCATCAACTGCACATGTTGATGCTAGAATGAGGTGTTGCAAGACCTCTGCGAGACACCCGCAAGCGATGTGCTCCTCTCAACACTGAAGCTCAATGGAAAGTTAGAACAACTTCCCCCTGCAAAGGTCCACTCGCCTCTGTCAGTCAGTGAAATTACCAACCCTACAATCCATGGGTCCTTGGCAAATCTCTATCGAAGATCACCATGCTGGACCTGAACTACTCTGACCACAATTGTTTGCCCCCTACATACATACTGGACCCTTTTCTCCTAGATCCTCGAGCTGAAATACCTATGACCATCAGATCTGCTATCCAGAAACTATATCTATAAAGACACCTCTATAGAAGACGTACATGTCCAACCATCTCCATGCCCAATCATAATGATCAAGATAGAGAAATTGCCTTGCTCCATAGGATAAGTCCCTGCAGGCCCACTCCAAACCAACACAAGGTGGGGTATGTGGCTCTCTGGTGCAACCTAGGTCATTAGGTAGTGGAATATCCTGCTAACAAAATGAATTCTCGGATCCCATGGAAAACTTGGAAGTTTATCACTTCCATTCTCCATTGGCTTCCCTTGTGTCAGACTGATCACTGTCGAAAGTCCCCCATGCTCATCCTCATGAGTATCTATATCTTTGTTGCCTCTGAGTTGTCTTCTATCATCTTACCTATGATGCTCATCATCACACACAAAGCCTGAAATGTCTTCCCATCAAGGCCCACCTCTATCATGTTGTATGTCATAAATGCACTCATGTCAGGTGGTTTCATCCTAACCACTCTCAATGTCTCATCTCCCATGCAATTGTTGATACTACAAAGGTGATATCTCATAGCTATGGGTTTTTGTAAAGGAGAGGCATCTACATGCTCCCCAAAGTGTGTCTCCTCCCTGCACATCAATACACCCCTCTAAATCTCACTGTAAACATCTGCATGTCTCTGTGAGTCATCACTCACCATTGTATGCTTCTGCATACTCAGATAGTCCCTTGTATAGCCCTGTAACATCATGGATCCTGGGTGTACTACTATATGAACCTCTACATGAATTTCAATCCCTCTCGAGACACAAAGGGAAGTATCATCAAAACTACCCCTGGATCTGGAGCACCCATGTATAGGTGAGTGTCTGACTATCTCAAAGATCCTCTCATGTGCCCCCAGACCGTAACTCTCCATACTCATCAGTGATCCTATGCACACCTCAGGCTCCTCCATCAACTAGTACTCCTCTACTAGAACACCAACATCCTCTAGTGATGTGGTTGAATGATGTAGTTGGGTGTCCACCAAGATAGGTGAAGTGGATCTCTAACGAATCTCCTCAAGGAGCTCCTTTGATCTAGACTCTGATTATTGAAGGGATGTCTGTGTGCCTCTCAAGAATCCTTGAGTGCTCTCCAACTCCTGAGTAAGTTGATCCACCTCCAACTCCTGCTCCCTCAAGGCTCTGTGATACATCTCGCCAATACCCAGTAGGTAGTCCCTGTATGTCAACAACTGCTGGAAGTTAGACCTCATCACAGACATTCTCTCTATGAGAGTATGAAATTCATATATGGAAAATGCCTCATCTAAACTATTATGTGCCATTGATTCCCTCCAGCAACAATCGACCATCAATGCATGCATGTCATTAATGCGCCCGGTGGCTACCATGATCATATCCTCACTGACTCTCAGTTGTCCTGTCAAGTAGTGTGACTACTGATCATAGTCATGCTGAGGTGCCACCTCATATCCCTCACTGCTAGTGTCAGTCCCGCTAGTGTCAACTCTTGAATCCCCCAAAACACCCTCTGCATAAGATAGCCAAGGATGATTTTAGGAGCTAAATTTCGCTCATGGGATAATTTTCCATGGTTTTTCCCAAAAAACGATTTTCCATTCTAAAAATGATTCGCCCAAATTCTATAGGATAAAATTATTTTACCTTTAAAATCGCCAAACTTTTATACAAACTATATAAAATCCTTAGAAATTTGAATATTTTTACAAAAATATCGCCAAACATTTATAATCGGCATGTGAAGGATTAGTAAGATTCGCCAAGGTTTCTACATTTTAAAATAAATTTCCATCCTTAAAATCATTGTCTATTGAGTTGTTGGGTCCTTCTGTATGCCACTGCACCCCATCACTAGGTGTTATCTCCCTCTGAATCACATTGTATCCTATGTGAGCAACCATATCCTCCTATGCACTCACCCTGCTACTATCATCTGCACCTAGATCCCATGTAGATGTGTCCATACACGTGCTATGGTCATATTGACCAATAAAGAGTGCATCCTCATCAGTGCAGGTCGATCCTAGAAGTAAGTGCTCCATCAACCTATCAGCGTCCACAACCTGCTCAACTAATGGAGTCTCCAAAAACTGTGACTCAATCTCCTCATGCTGATATGTATGTGTAAGGTCAACTATCTATACATCCTGGATCAGTGGATCTACATGTCTGTGGTGTGCATCCCTCACACAAGGCTCCTCAATCATATTTGACATGCCACTGATATCCTCCTATGACGTGGCTATCATGGATGTCTGAAAAGACGACAGATGTGTCACGACCACCATAGGAGGTTGGTCATTTGTATGTGCTAACACGTGTGAATCCTCACTAGTGCCACCACTCTGTTGGGGTGTAAGGTCATCAACACAATGTGATATGTCTGTTGAAGTACTGGTGCTATCATCATGTCCACCCATCTTTCTATCTACTATAAAAGGGTCACTATCCTCCTCAAGCGTGCTAAAATCATCATCCTATGTGTAAGAGCCACTATCACTAGTCCCTGTGCAAGAGTCACTCTCATCATCAGACTGCTCTAGATAAGCATCAATAGATTCATCCTCACATGCCTCATCATCACTGTCATAGTGCACCTCAATAATATGCTTCTTACCCTTACCCCTACACCTATGATCTGGTTCCCAAGGCACCTTGCAACTGTAGCAAAGTTGTGTGCTCCTAATGGATGTGGGGTTTCTAATGGGCATGGGGTTCCTTCGGAAGGTTGCTCTGATATCCTCCCTTTCCTTGAGCCAACATGCAATCTTATTTTTGCTCCAACTAGGATTTTTATAGGATAAGAACCATTGGAATGTTATTATCCCTTTGAAATTATTGATGGTTTCATATTCCCTCTCACACTCCTCAATCCTATTAACAATATCCATCTCCTCTTATGGAAGACCTTTCTATGGCTCTGCATGCATGTTCTAATTCCCACTGGCTGGCAAGAATCTAAGCTCTAATACCACTGTAATGTTCCCAAGCCAATTTTTCCCTTGGAAACACTAGCTAACCACTGTATTAATTGTTTCATTGTTGTGTATGCAGGTTGGCCTCTTAAATTCAACCTTAGGGTTTATGTTGATGAATTATACATGTGTTGCAACAATAAACAAGAATATATAATCATGGAACATACCTCAACCATATGCAATATTATAGACAAGACAAAACATCTCAAATCTACTTTTATGCATAATATAGAGGAACCTGCTACAATGAGAAGGCCGATCTGGAATGCTCAACAGATGGCTAAGAAGATAGATAATAGAAGTTGGAGTTGCTACAAAATTCTCCAATAGAAGATGCCACATGCCTCCAAAGGACAAATATCCAATGAATATCAATACAAGACAATCTAGGTTGTATGAAGTGCCAAAGGCCCCAACTGAATGATGCCACGCCCTACTAGAATGTTGAAACTCCTCAACAATTCGGCCCTGCTGCCAAAGGTGTCCAATCACCTCAAGAAAGATGCCAAACAGTAGATTGGGTGATGGCAAGAACAACCCAGGTCCCCGAATCTCCAAGATCCCTCTCAAACCCTATGGATCTGAACCTCCTCCAAGGAATGGTGTGCCCCCCTCGATGCCTGAAACCCTAGATAAATTGGTCTCTCTCCTAAAGACCTCCAACAGCTCCACCAATCCACTAGAATGATAGATTGGGGCACGAAAATGAAAACCCAAGTGCTCAACTAGGAAAAATACCAGCTAGATCCTTGGATCTAGCTACCCTCCAAATAATGGTGTGCCCTCCTCTTGGGAAATCATCCCACTGTCAAAACAAATAAACTCTCCACTAAAATGCCTCCGAAAACAACCAAGAATGGTGCTAAGACACCTGCAAGGAAAACCCAATACCTGGAATTCCTAAAATCCATTCTCCTCAGCTGAATCGAACCTTCCTTCAATAAGTGGTGTGCCCCCCTTGCTGGAAACCCCCAATGGTGCGCTCCTCTTCCTTCCTATGCCTGTCGCTGGTGTAAAACCCTCCTGCACTGATGTAGAACCAAACTAGAATGGTCTGGGAGAGTATTGCATCTCCGAGACCAATCTTGCGACAAGCTAAGTGGAATCTTTCACCACCGAATTGTCCTCTAGGGTTTGTTAAGTCAAAACCCTCAAAACCCCCAATGTTGGGCTCACTAGCTAGAAGCCAAATATCAAATATGATCATACCTGAATGAATGAGTAGAGGCCCTTGCCTTTCCTTTATACTTTTTGCTCACCTTGTCCCTCCAAAGTAACTTTCATTTTATTAATATTTAATTAATTAATTAATTAACCTTTTTACCTCTGAAAAACACATTATCTCTCCTTGTGGCTTCCCTGGCCACTGAAAGTCACTTCTCGTCATCCTATCTTGTAGTGTTGTTCCTCCAGATTCCAATGAGCTATTACACTGAGAGGTTCCTCCAAGTATAGTGCCCAAAATGACCTCTTCAGTGAATTTAATTGACTTATAGCCAAAAATACTCAAAAGCCTGGAAATCGTCAGAATGCCACGAAACCGAAGACAATCTGTGCGGAATGGATCATAATGATGAAATAGGATGAGTAATGCAAGTTGAACCCCACAATGCCTCTCAATAACCCTTGTACTCTCTATAACATCCATCAGGCTACTCTGGTCATCATAAACCTTTGCATTGTGATGATGTCCCAAAGTGGGGACATTACAGAAAAGCACGAGTCGCTTGATACAAAAGATGAATATTTATTTGATTAAGACTATGCACCAACTCCTATGATAAAATGGCACCCTTCCCATTCCTAAAATTGCATCCTTCCCAACTAAAATAGAGTGTCCCGAGCCTGGGTTCCAAGCCATCCACTATAATATCACTGGTAACGTATTCAGTAGATTTTTCCATGTCTGTGACCCATAGGGTTTAATCGAAGTTGTCGATCTCAACCATGACAACATCAATCCATGTGGGAAGTACTTGTCTTTGATCACCCTTTGCCATATGCTTGTCTTCATCAAAGGTCGCCATAAAGTATTTGACGCCAATGCCCTGTAGAAAACAAAGATGTTATGCATCCCCCATCCTCCATAGAGTTTTGGTTTTGTAATTGATTCCCAATTGCTTAAATGATAACTCTGTTTGTTCTTACTTCCTCACGAGAGGAAGGAAATCATCATTTTTCGAATCCTGTGGAGAACCGAGATCGATATATGAGCTAGATCCATCCAATAGACTGGTTGGCTCTCTAATACAGATTTTATCAACACAAATCGTCCACCCATGGATAGCCATCTATTACACCAGTTATGTGAGGCTAAAGGAAGTTGTTGATAAACTAATATAATCTAAGAATCCGACAAATGAGTTTTACACTCTAGCGGCTAGATATAAGGCACTATCTATAGGAAAAAGGGATGTGAAGCCACAATGGTGGTGCAATGTTATCTGAAATTAAAGTGCCCTTTGAAATCATGCATATCTATATGACCAACCACTCAGAATAAATATCTTACTTGGAAAATTTTATAGAAGAGGACTAGACAAGGTCCTAGTAGATGCCCTCTTTGTAAAGAGAGCAAAGAGACTATTAACCATCAATCTGTAACTTATGGATATTTCGCTCATGTAAAGAAAGACATAGAAGGTATAATAAGGATAAAGGATGTTTGATTGAGAGTCAAAATAAGTTTCAAATTGACTCTAAAATCTTTCAAAGCTCTTCCTATTATCATTTTATGGGAATATGACTTGCAAGCAATACAAGTTAATTTGAGAACATATATATTCTTCCTATTCAATTTTTTATCCAAAACAAAACAAAACTTAGTAGCTTTCTTCAAATATCTAAAGAAAAAACACAATAAACAATTAAACAAAACATAGATAGAAATGAAACTCGAACATATTTTGATGGCACATGCCAAAAAAAAACCCTCACACTGGGCATATCCAATTATACATTTATATAAATGTGCAATACAAACTCAAGACATACTAAGCATGATAAATCCCACTAAAACTAATAAAGCTAACAATTTCCATATAAACCATTAAACATCCAAGTCGAAACGCATGGAAAATATTAATAATAAAAAATAAATTTTTAAACCAACTTAAATATTCAACATTTTTCCACAATTTTCATCCCTATCTTATTATATTCAACTCCCAAAACATATCTGTTCTTTTCTAGGATTATGTAATTCATAAAATGTTATGTTTTATATTTTTAATTCTACACTACGCAATATAGATAGATAGATATAACCTAATCCAACAATGTTATTTCTAAAAAAAAATTAAAATAATTTAAAATTTTAATATAGAACATAAAAAAATTTAAGAGCAAAATTATAGTAAGATATTCCGCATACTACTAACACACTCAATTTTGAAAAATAATTTTTTTTTTCCTCAATAGCTGCCATCTACAATTAAAGATCGAAAATAGATCGAAAATAGATTAGAATCGAAAACCTTTGTGATTAATTTTATTTTGAAATAGTATATTTGTATTGATTGAATTAATTAAGTTATGACTCCTTTCAACAACAAAGAAGGTTGTTATCAATATTCCATTTTTGTGTTGAATTTTGGTTTATAGTGTAATTCTTTTATGAATTTTTTTAAGTGCTTTTGTCATTGCTTTTTGGACTTTTAGGTTGTTATAATAATAAATTATGAAAATTTTTATTTTTATTATTATGTTTATTATGACAAGTTATATATATTTAATCTTTATATTTTAAAAATATTTTAATAATTAAAAAACATTTATTTTTATATCTCCACTTTAAAATATCAATAAAATATAAACTTTAAAAAAAATCAATCTTTTCTTTCCATACACTTGTCCTATAACCAAGCCAAAAGCCAAGTACATAGTCTCATTTTTTCTTATAAAAAAACACATAAAATATAAAAAAAAAAATCATAATCATTATAAAAAAATTAAAATATCAAAATAAAAATTAATAACCATAACAAAAGCCATGTTTTCTTTACTTAAAAGAAATATTTTAGTACTACAATATTTATAAAGATGCATACCATCTCAAAATAAGAACAATATTCATTACACCTTTCACTACGACAACCACTTAAAATAAAATATTTTAATAAAAAAATGTTCCCATCTTTAATTTCCAATATTTTATTTTTTATTCCATTTTCAAAACATAGTTATATTCGTCATTATTATATGATTTGGCATCCCACCTTTGACTTATTTCACTAATTTAATAAAATAAAGAGTCATGGCATTATACATTATGAGATTAAACAAATAAATGTTTTGACATTAAATATAATTCAATTTCTCTAATAACGATAATAAAATATATTAATAATTAAAATTAATTTTTTTTAAATATATTTATTTAATATTAATTATTTTATTTCTTCTTTCCAAATCATAAATTAACTAAATAAATGTTTTGACATTAAATATACATTCAATTTCTCTAATAACCATAATAAAATAAATTAATAATTAAAATTAATATTTTTTATTAATATATTTATTTTATATTAATTATTTTATTTCTTCTTTCGACCCCATAAATTATTGGCCAATTATTGGCCATTCATTTTGTTGTGACTTGTTATTTCTAAGATCTCTATCTCTACTTTCTTTCTTTTTCCTAGTCACTTGTTATTTTTAAGATTAATATATTTGCCCTTTTTTTCCCTCATTACATTTCTTTCAAATCACTTTCCTTTGTCTTATTTTTAAGATCACTATCTCTGCCATTTTTTACATTTCTTTCAAATCACTTTCCTTTGTCTTATTTTTAAGATCACTATCTCTGCCATTTTTTTCCCTCATTACATTTCTTTCAAATCACTTCTCCTTTGTCTAATTAAATATTATGGCTTTTTTATATATATTTGTGCAAAATACTAATATTTTAAGATTTTGTTTTTTATAGTATAATTAAATATTATGGCTTCTTTTTTAATATATTTTTGCAAAATACTAATATTTTAAGTTTTTGTTTTTCTATAATTTTTTTATTAATAATTAGACAATAGCATATTTGTTAAAATTGTAATTTTGAATTGTTTAAAACATTATTTTTAATATAAAAATGGCTTCAATACCTTTGAATACTTTTGAATATTTTTATCAGTTTGTGTCGTAGGCATAGAGGGACTATAGTGATTTTTTGACCACAAATATTTGCATAATATCTATTGTTGGAGCTAGCGAACTAAAAACATTGATTTTTATATAATAAAAAGTACGATATATATAATGATCTAATTGGATAACAGATTGGAGGTCTTATTGCCGGCTTTGTTATTCCCAATGTTTTATATGTTAGCATATCCAAACTTTGTGATCGTATACAGTCTTTTTGAATCATATATTTTTCTTATGCATTGCTTAAAGGTGGATTAATGCTACCATTAGTTCGAATGTTTGTGTTAGCATTTTCCGCTAGCTAAATTTATACCAATGTTTGATATGCTAGCATATCCAAATTTTGTCCTACGAATACATTCTCTACTGTTCGAACTATTGTTACTAATTTTATTTTATAATAAATGTTTTTTTGGTATGTAAGAGACCTGCCACAGTGCATTCTTTCTTAAATGTTTACAGAGCATTTCTAACAGACTTAAATGTTTACCTAACAGGCTTCACAACATTAAATGTTTACTTAGCAGGCTTGTTACAATACACTTTCTTCCAAGTTTTTTTTATATGCAA
>JASDQU010374355.1:0-21944 GCA_032191745.1 Picea mariana | reverse complement strand
CAAACCCTCAAGATCGAAGGATACATCAAAAAGAAAAAGGTAATAGTCCTAATTGATTCTGGCAATACTCATAATTTCATTCACTATAAATTATCCAAAGCTCTCAATTGCTTTATATATCCAGCACTAGAGTTTCAAGTAAGGATTGCCGATGGAGGAACTATCAATTGCTCAGGAAAATGAAATAAGATCAATCTTACTATGGGGGAATATGTAATGAATAGTCCAATTATTTTTATACCCATGGGTGGTGCTGATGTTGTACTAGGAATCGAATGGTTACAATCATTAGGAACAATGGATTTTAATTTTGAAGAACATTTCATGAAATTTTCATTGGAAGTGTTATCGCTAAGTTTGTAGTTTAGCTCACAGGCTAAAGGATAAAGATCAAATTGGCGTAATAGGAAGCTTCCCCACCCAATGTCACCACGATGGGGAGGTTCTTTCTGTTTAGAGAGGTTAGCCTAGGGGAGACATCCCCGGTAACCTGGGGTTTGAAGAGGCAGAAGATATAAGGTCAAGTTTTAGAGTTCCCTCCTCACAGGTTACCACCATTATCAGACAGTCCGGCTAATCAACCAATAAAAGAAGTGTATTCCCTATTGAAAACACCTCCCCGGAACAAGACAACAGCAACAAAATATATGTATTTGCAGGATATAACTCAAAGGGTTAGTACTTCATTGACTATCTGATATTATTCAATAAGCAATGCAATAGATATAAAATGAAGTCAACGTTTTTTCAATTAGCTATGAAAGACCATCAATTCATCAATATCTAAAGAGATGACGAAGCCAACAGTATATCCAATCAACAATTTGTTAAATAAATGCTTGAAATCATCACTTAATTGCTTATATTCAAGTTTTGTTGTGCTAAGATGAAATATCCAACTGTTATGTCAGCCCTAAATAAGTTAGTTTGTTAGTTAGGGTTTGAAAATTTAAAGTTTTGAAAGTAGCTTTATACACTAAAACTCCAATGTTGGAGATCAAATATCAGTGCCTTGGGGTATATGGAGTCAAAAGATAAAGGCATGAGGTCTTGAAAGGATGATGACTCAAAGACTAGAAGGTAGGGTTCTATGGTGCTGCAAAGGCAGGGCCCTAGAATCAAATCCCTAGGGGAAAGAGGCTCACTCTGGTGTTGCTGAAGCAAGGCCTCTTTCTCTTTCCTCCTTCTCTAAATCAACTTGGCAAAACAGCTAGCTTAAAGAATAAGTATAAGGGAGAAAGTGTTGCAAAGACAAGGCTTTCAAACCCTAGAAGGTGAAAACCCTAGGTGTAGGCAACCTAGGCCTAGGATGTCTCCTTCTTTCAACTTATAAAATTCAACTCTAGCTCAAGGGAAGAAACAAGATAAGTGTAGCAAAGCCTAGGCTTAATCTCTTTCCTTCAATGGCTGAAAAATATCTCTCTCTAAGGGGAAATGTAACAATGACCTACTTGTGTGCTTGTTACCTAGGGTTTTAAATCAGCAATACAATAAGAAAATGCAAGAAATTACACCTACAACCATTCATTTAAGAAGTTTTGCAAGAAAATTTACTTACATGTCATGAAGAAAAGCATAAGCAAACCCTAGTTGTAAACCTTCCTTGAGAGAAATGCCATAAATGCCAAAAATATCCTTCCAATAGCAAGTGCGCCCCACTTAGACAATAAATATACCCAAGAAGGGCACAAAAATCAGATCTCACTTGTGTGAGTGAATTGCGTTATGTCAAAGTGAGGGAAAACATCCTCAATTTATATCATCCAATGACCCTTTAATTAAAAATTAGGTCATTAAAATAGCCGACAAGGCTGATAACTAAAAGTCATATTGTTTTACATTGAACTGCTAAATAAAAACCCTAAATGAGCAATGAGTAGGATGTCTAGCCCCTTTGAGGGAGACGTTGGCCCTTTTTAGGGTAAATCTCAGCACTAGAAGACAAACATTGGCCCTCTCTGGGCCTCCAAACTCTGCTACACGTGCCAAACTGCCCTGTAAAGTTGCCACACACTGGAGTTGACGTCAAGGATCTCTGGAGAATGTCCTAGTCAATAGAGGGACACGTTCCACTTGTAGTGGGTCAACCCCCTAGGGCTGGGCTCATCCAAGGTGTCCTGGATGAAAATGTCTTTCTTCTTCTCTTGTGCAAAGGCTTGACCAATAATTGTACTGTCTCTGCCCCTGATGAGGTCCCAACAACCATCTGATGGGCTCTTCAGCCCCATGGTGGTACGAACTAATCATCTCCCCATGTGTACCGGTCCACTTGGTACCTGTCCATCGGGCATGGTCCTACACATCAAAAACTTTTCCCTTCATGGGCTCATTAGTCCTTGGGGTCATAGCAATGTCAATCATATTTCATCATTAATTTTAACAAATGCATGCATAAAACACCTAGCATATCATCTAATAGCTCAAAAAAATTACAATGACCTACTATACAAAGCTGAAGAAAAAGACAAAGTGACCTATTGGGCCAGCATCCATACGAAAAGGAAAGTTCCCAAAGGATATTATCCAATCCATGTAATACGAGGTGGTGTGGTTTAAGGATGTCCAGACATAGTGAAAGGTAGGGGTGAATATTATCCGTGGGTGCCTTTGTAGGAGGCGAATTGTACCTGTCATGGATGCAATTTTTTCCAAGCCCTTTATTGCCTTTATTCTTTCTTTTATTTATTGTTTTTTCTTTCTTTTTTTATTTCAAGGTCTAACTAGAGGACAATGCCTTGGCGTGGTGACCAGAGCTAACAGTGTTACCCAAGAGTACCTTCACAGAGATGATAAGGTTGGCTCGTGATGAGACCCCCTTTCCCTTGTCCATGCAACCAAAGGTCACTGCCCTGGCGTGGTAACTAGATAATGGCAATGTCATACTGCTAGGTACCTATGAACATAATGGGTTGGCTCATGATGAGACTCCCCATCCTCTTGTCTAGGTCTTGTTTTGTACATTTTCTTAGGGTCCCTCTTGTTTATTATTGAGAGGATTTTTATTGCCTTCTCGGGGATCCCTGGGTGAGGCATCTCTAGGTTTTATTTTATGGCTTTTATCTCTTACCAACTGCTTTTACCACCTAGGCCTTTGGCCCCTTCTTCCCACAGGATAAGGTGTAACCCCATAAATAGGTCATCCTAATGCCCAGACTAGGGGAATGGGATAGATGAATGGGAGATAAGATGTAAAGTGATATAATGATGGGAGCAGACAATGGCTCTTTAAAATCCCCCTTGGTGGCTAACCAAAACCTATGAATACAAGCTCGCTAGGCCACCCCATTAATTCCCCCAACCATGGTCAAGTGGGTTAGTGTAAGATCCAAGTAGTCGTCAGAAATGTAAGGAATCTGATGCATATATCTAAAAGTTATCATGATCAATCATGACACATACCATGATACCTGGACCAATTACCTCATGAAGCAAGAGTCTTCTCTAATGCAAGTCCAAGCCAAAGGTGATGGATGTTGTTGTTGTTGATAGGACAGGTCTGATGAAGGAGAAGAAATATGGGCCATCCAGGGCCATGCTCAGGTCAATCCTACTCTCGGTACTCCATATCGAGGACCTGTGGGCCTCGAGACATGATCTCCTAGTTATCCATAGAAATCGGGGATAACATCTGGCTCCAACTCGGGGACATGTGCTCACCGTAGAGCTCATGATAACCTCAGCATCTCTGGCATAAACCTACAGACCTGCTCACACTCGAAAAGGGGCATCAGCAACAAAGGTGGGGTGGTATTACCACACTGCAAAATATGACATATACGTATATGAATGAAATAAAGCAATCAATATGCATGTGAGAAAAAAAAATAACATGAAATGCAGATGGTATAATACACGAAAAATGCCTACCTACTTATACTTACCTGTACAGTCATGTCCCACCACCTTGGTGGGGTTTGAGGAGGTGTTTACTAATGGGTAGTGGGTGTCTTCTTCCTTCCAAAGTGGACAAATAGTACAAGTTATCAACTGATTCCATTCTGACTTTGAAAGGTCTAAGCCATGATTGCGTACTTCCTTTCATGTTATTTGGCTATCCTTTCTATGTATCCCACATCCATACCAAATCTCCCTCCTTGTATTTTTGGACCTTGTGTTTATTTGTTCCTTGAACAACCCTGGTTTACTGTATTGAGGGAGGTGGGTGGGCTTCTGGTGTAAAAACTTCATGTTGGGATGGATAAATTTTCACGTCCTCTTCATCCTTTTTCCTTTTTAATATCTTCACCATCCCATCCTCTTTGTTATGAAACTCATCTAGGAGTTGCTGGTATTCTTCTTTCTTGGGCCACTCAATCTGGTCAAACTCTTCCTCTGTTGCAAAGGGCATATGTTCCGGAGAGTATTCTTGAAGAGTTTGTATCACATCTTTCTACGCTTCATTTACGGAAGGAATGACATCTTGTATGTGATTTGCAGTTATTGGCACATTGAGTAAATGTCCAGTTGACCCATCTTTCAAAGGTAACCACAAAAAGGTGAGATCCATTTCAAGGGACCCGCCTATCATTCCACCAGACTTCCTAGACAACAACATTCCCCACACGTCCGGGACATCAACCACTATAATATCTATGTGGATTGTCTTCTCGGGGAATTCTTTCAATTCTACTTCAACATTTTCAACCACACCATGTGTGGGTATTGCTTTGTATTCAAATCCACACACATTCCTGTAAGGCTTAGTGACCTTCAAGCCCATTTGTTGCATGACTTTAAGAGACATCATGTTCACACCAGCACCCGTATCGAGCATGCAATTGTTAAGGTTTTTGTTGTTCATCATTAGAGTCATGAAGAATGAGGGGTTTTCACCATACTGGATCCTAAAGTGATCAGCCTGCAACATGATTGGGGGGTCCATAGGCTCAGTTGTTCTGGAAAAGAAGGTATCAAAGCGTTCTCTTATAGAGGGGATCTTAATTGCTTCTTTTAAAGGAACGTTCACATGCATCTTTGAAAAATCTCATTCAAAGTCAAAATCAAGGTTAACCTTATTTGTCTTGGATGTCTTGGGAGGAAGAACCTCAATAGATTTTGGCTGATCAGCGGTAGGTTGTTTTAGATTCTTTCTCTTGTATACTTGAATTTCTTGCTTCTTTAGATTTTCTCGTGATTCCTGGTCCAAGTTGTTTATTATTTCCATTCTTGCTGCTCTTGCTACTTCCTTCAAGGCTTGCTGATGTTCTATATCCATGATATTTATCTGAGGAAGATTCATAAACCAGTCCAGATTGTTGACTTGTTGCTAGCTGGTGTTATAAGGACATTTATTCTCCCAGTGTGCTTCATTGCATTCCAAGCACCAAGGATTTTCATCAACGACATTTGTAGGGGCCAGAGTATTTGGGACTTCATTTTCATTCCTTGATTTGTAGTCTTGGTTCCCTTTCTGGAATTGCCCTTTGAATGAGGGCCTAAGTGCCTGGGTCTGGGATTTTTCAAGTCTAACGATCCAATTCATCATTTCTTCTTGATTCTTCATGATGCTGTCCACGGAAGCTTGTAGCTTATTGATACTGGTGAAGAGATCTGAAGTAGGCTCAGCATTGTGTACCACTTTCTACTTGGTGTCTATTCTCCCCCAGGGTTAGCAAAGGGATCAATCTTAGATGAAAGGATATTTCCTTCTATATTAGTAGCGAGATCTTGGTCTTATTGAATGGATTGAGGGTCTTTGTCTATAAGAAGATACCCTAGTTGGCCACTGAAAGATCTGTTATAAATGTGAACAAGATAATCATCTTTCGGATGATGTCTTGGGGGAATTCGTTGGAGTAATGCTTCAAATCTGGTGAGAAATTCCCGAATAAACTCATTCTCATGCTTGGCAAGGCTATTTAGTCAGGTGAGAAGCATGCTAGGGTCTTTTTTGATGCTCCACCTTCTGAGGAAGATTTGCTCAAGTCTATCCATGGTTTTGATGCTTCCATCAGGAAGACTGAGATACCAACGTCTTGCATCATCACAAAGGGTAGCAGAGAATAAATTCATAACCAAGTCCTTAGCATCATCACTAATGGGGTGAAGCTAAAAAAATGCCCAAAAGTTACTCATATGCTCTTCGGCACTAGTGGCATCAGTGACGGTAAACTTAGGCAACCACTTCTCATATTTGGGTGGCATTTTCCTAGGGTAGCCAGGTATCGTTGACATGTCTAATGGTTTGAACAGAGTAGATGACCATTGTCTTTGATTGTTAACTGGGTTTGTAGTAACGGTCTAAGAGGTAGACATGTTTAAAGGAAGTCTCTTTCCAACAAGTGGCTTGACAATGGGTGAATTCAAAGGAGGCTTCCTTCTGAAAGCTAAAGGAGGATTATTGAATCTCCTTTTGGTTTGTGGAGTCTCCAGATAGTTTTCCTGAAACTATCAAAGAATAGGGGAATAAAATCTAGTGGAGTCGCCAGGTAAGATTGTAAGAGAAAAGGTCTTTGAGGCAAGGCTTACCAAAAGATTTGTCATTGAGGAATATTGACTCTATGTTCCTCGACAAAGGCGCTAAAATGTTATCGTTCAGTTTGTAGTTTAGGTCACAGGCTAAAGGATAAAGATCAAACTGGCATAACAGGAACCTTCCCCACCCAATGTCACCACGATGGGGAGGTTCTTTCTGTTTAGGGAGGTTAGCCCAAGGGAGACGTCCCCGGTAACCTGGGGTTTGAAGAGGCAGAAGATATAAGGTCAAGTTTTAGAGTTCCCTCCTCACAGGTTACCGCCAATGTCAGACAATCTGGCTAATCAGCCAATAAAAGAAGTGTATGCCCTATTGAAAACACATGCCTGGAACAAGACAACAACAACACAATATATGTATTTGCAAGCTATAACTCAAAGGGTTAGTACTTCATTGACTATCTGATATTATTCAATAAGTAATGCAATAGATATAAAATGAAGTCAACGTTTTGTCAATTAGCTATGAAAGACCATCAATTCATCAATATCTAAAGAGATGACTAAGCCAATAGTATATCCAATCAACAATTTGTTAAATAAATGCTTGAAATCATCACTTAATTCCTTATATTCAAGTTTTGCTGCACCAAGATGAAATATCCAACTCTGACGTCATCCCTAAATAGGTTAGTTCGTTAGTTAGGGTTTGAAAATTTAAAGTTTTGAGAGTAGTTTTGTACACTAAAACTCCAACGTTGGAGATCAAATATCAATGCCTTGGGTTATATGGAGTCAAAAGATAAAGGCACAAGATCTTGAAAGGATGATGACTCAAATACTAGAAGGTAGGGTTCTATGGTGCTGTAAAGGCAGGGCCCTAGAATCAAAACCCTAGGGGAAAGAGGCTCACTCCGGTGTTGCTTAAGCAAGGCCTCGTGCTCTTTCCTCCTTCTCTAAATCAACTTGGAAAAACGGCTAGCTTAAAGAATAAGTCTAAGGGAGAAAGTGTTGCAAAGACAAGGCTTTCAAACCCTAGGTGTAGGCAACCTAGGCCTAGGACATCTCCTTCTTTCAATGTATAAACTTCAACGCTAACTCAAGGGAAGAAACAAGATAGGTGTAGCAAAGGCTAGGCTTAATCTCTTTCCTTCAATGGCTGAAAAATATCTCTCTGTAAGGGGACATGTAACAATGACCTACTTGTGTGCTTGTTACCTAGGGTTTTAAATCAACAATACAAATCTACCCAAGAAGGGTGCAAAAATCAGATCTCACTTGTGTCAGTGAATTGTGTTATGCCAAAATGAGGGAAAACATCCTCAATTTATATCATCCAATGACCCTTTAATTAAAAATTAGGTCATTAAAATAGCCGACAATGCTGATAACTAAAAATCATGTTGTCTTACATTAAACTGCTAAATAAAAACCCTAAATGAGCAGTAAGCAGGACATCTATCCCCTTTGAGGGAGACGTTGGCCCTTATTAGGGAAAATCTTAGCACTAGAAGACAAACGTTGGCCCTCTCTAGGCCTCAAAACTCTGCCACACATGCCAAACTGCCCTGTAAAGCTGCCACACACTAGAGGTGATGTCAAGGATCTCTGGAGGACGTCTTGGTCAATAGAGGGACACGTTCCACCTGCAGTAGGTCAACCCCCTAGGGCTAGGCTCAGCCAAGGTGTCCTGGATGAAAATGTCTTTCGTCTTCTCTTGTGCAAAGGCTCAACCAAACACTGTCCTGTCTCTACCCCTGATGAGGTCCCAACAACCATCTGATGGGCTCTTCAGCCCCATGGAGGTCCGAACTAATCATCTCTCCATGTGCACCAGTCCACATGGTACCTGTCCGTCAGGCATGGTCCTACACATCAAAAAATTCGCCCTCCATGGGCTAATTAGTCGTTGGGATCATAGCGATTTTCATCATATTTCATCATTAATTTTATCAAATGCATGCATAAAACACCTAACATATCATCTAATAGCTCAAAGACATTATAATGACCTACTATACAAAGCTGAAGAAAAAGACAAAGCGACCTATTGGGCCAGCATCCATACGAAAAGGAAAGTTCTCAAAGGGTATCATCCAAGCCATGTAATACGAGGTGGTGTGGTTTAAGGATGTCCAGACATAGTGAAAGGCAGGGGTGAATATTATTCGTGGGGGACTTTGTAGGAGGTGAGTTGTACCTCTCGTGGGTGCAATTTTTTCCAAGCCCTTTATTGCCTTTATTCTTTCTTTTATTTATTGTTTTTTCTTTCTTTTTTTATTTCAAGGTCTAACTAGAGAACACTGCCTTGGCATGGTGACCAGAGCTGACAATTTTACCCATGAGTACTTTCACATAGATGATAAGGTTGGCTCGTGATGAGACCCCCTTTCCCTTGGCCATGCAACCAAAAGTCACTGCCCTAACGTGGTAACCAGATAATGGCAATGTCATACTGCTATGTACCTATGAACATAATGGGTTGGCTCGTGATGAGACTCCCCATCCTCTTGGCTAGGTCTTGTTTTGTACATTTTCTTAGGGTCCCTCTTGTTTCTTATTGAGAGGATTTTTATTTCCTTCTCAGGGATCCCTGGTCGAGGCATCTCTAGGTTTTATTTTATGGCTTTTATCTCTTACCAGCTGCTTTTATCCCCTGGGCCTTCAGCCCCTTCTTCCCACAGGATAAGGTGTAACCCCATAAATAGGTCATCCTAATGTATGGACTAGGGGAATGGGATAGATGAATGGGAGATAAGATGTAAAAGTGATATAATGATGGGAGAGGACGATGGCTCTTCAAAATCCCCCTTGGTGGCTAACCAAAACCTATGAATACAAGATCGCTAGGGAACCCCGTTAATTCCCCCAACCTTGGTCAAGTGGGTTACTGTAAGATCCAAGTAGTCGTCAGAAATGTAAGGAATCTTATGCATATATCTGAAAGTTATAATGATCAAACATGACACATACCATGATACTTGGACCAATTACCTCATGAAGCAAGAGTCTTCTCTGATGCAAGTCCAAGCCGAAGTTGAGGGATGTTGCTGCTGCTGACAGGATAGGTCTGATGAAGGAGAAGAAATATGGTCCCTCCAGGGCCATGCTCAGGTCAATCCTGCTCTCGGTACTCCATGTCTAGGACTTATGGGCCTCGAGACATGATCTCCTAGTTATCCCTAGAAGTCGGGGATAACATCTGGCTCCAACTCAGGGACATGTGCTCACCATAGAGCGCATGAGAACCTCAGCATCTCTGGCATAAACCTGTAGAGTAGCTCACACTCGAAAAGGGGCATCGGCAACAAAAGTGGGGTGGTATTGCCACTACGCAAAATATGACATATATGTATATGACTGAAATAAAGCAATCAATATGCATGTGAGGAAACAAAATAACATTAAATGCAGATGGTATAATACACGCAAAATGCCTACCTACTTATACTTACCTGTACAGTCATGTCCCACCACCTTTGTGGGGTTTGAGGAGGCGTCCAATAATGGGTAATGGGCGATGTCTTCCTTCCAAAGTGGACAAATAGTACGCATTATCAACTGATTCCATTCTGACTTTGAAAGGTCCGAGCCATGATTGTGTACTTTCTTTCACGTTAGTTGGCTCTCCTTTCTGAGTATCCCACATCTATACCAAATCTCCCTCCTTTTATTTTCGAATCTTGTGTTTGGTTGTTCCTTGAGCAACCCTGGTGTACTGTATTGAGGGAGGTGGGTGAGCTTCTGGTGTAAGAAATTCTTGTTGGGATGGATGAATTTTCACATCCTCTTCATCCTTTTTCCTTTTTAATATCTTCACTGTCCCAACCTCTTTGTTCTAAAACTAATCTAGGAGTTGCAGGTATTCTTCTTTCTTGGGCCACTAAATCTGGTCAAACTCTTCCTCTGTTGCAATCGGCATATCTTCCAAAGAGTTTTCTTGAAGAGTTGGTATCACATCTTTCTGCGCTTCATTTACAGAAGGAACGACATCTTGTACGTGATTTCCAGTTATTGGCACATTGAGTAAATGTCCAGTTGTCCCATCTTTCAAAGGTAACCACAAAAAGGTGAGATCCATTTCAAGGGACTCACCTATCATTGCACCAAAATTCCTAGACAACAACATTCCCCACACTTCTGAAACATCAACCACTATAATATCTATGTGGACTGTATTCTTGGGGAATTCTTTCAATTGTACTTCGATATTTTCAACCACACCATGTGTGGGTATTGCTTTGGATTCAAATCCACACACATTCCTGTAAGGCCTAGTGACCTTCAAGCCCATTTGTTGCATGACTTTAAGAGACATCATATTCACACCAGCACCTGTATCTAGCATGCAATTGTTAAGGTATTTGTTGTTCATCATTAGATTCAGGAAGAACGGGGGGTTTTCACCATACTGGATCCTGAAGTGATCAGCCTGTAACATGATTGGGGGGTCCATAGGCTCAGTTGTTCCAGAAAAGAAGGTATCAAAGAATTCTATTATAGAGGGGATCTTAATTGCTTCTTTTAAGGGAACGTTGACATGCATCTTTGACAAAGCTCCTTCGAAGTCAAAATCAAGGTTAACCTTATTTGTCTTGGATGTCTTGGGAGGTAGAACCTCAGGAGATTTTGGCTGATCAGCGGTAGGTTGTTACGGATTCTTTCTCCTGTATACTTGAACTTCTTGCTTTTTTAGCTTTTCTCATGATTCCTGGTCCAAGTTGTTTATAATTTCCATTGTTGCTACTCTTGCTGCTTCCTTCAGGGCCTGTTGATGTTCTATATCTGTGATATTTATCTAAGGAAGATTCATAAAGAAATCTAGATTGTTGAATCGTTGCTGGCTGGTGTTATAAGGACATTCATTCTCCCAATGTGCTTCACTGCATTCTAGGCACCAAGGATTTTCATCAACGACTTTTGTAGGGGCTAGAGTGTTCGGGACTTCATTTCCATTCTTCAGCTTGTAGGCTTGTTTCCCTTTCTAGAATTTCCCTTTGAATGAGGGCCTAGGTGCCTGGGTCTGGGACTTTTCAAGTCTAACGATCTGGTTTATCATTTCTTCTTGATTCTTCATGATGCTGTCCACGGAAGCTTGTAGCTTACTGATACTAGTGCAGAGATCCGAAGTAGGCTCAGCATTGTGTACCACTTTCTGCTTGGTGTCTATTCTCCCCCTAGGGTTAGCAAAGGGCTCAATCTTGGATGCAAGGAGATTTCCTTCTATCTTAGTAGTGAGCTCTTGGGCTTCTTGAATGGATTGAGGGTCTTTGTCTCTAAGAAGATACCCTAGTTGGCCACTGAAAGATCTGGTATAAATGTGAACAAGATAATCATCATTCAGATGATGGCTTGGGGGAATTCGTTGGAGTAATGCTTCGAATCTGGTGTGAAATTCCCAAATAGAATCATTCTCATGCTTGGCAAAGCTATTTAGTCAGGTGAGCAACATGTTAGGGTCTTCTTTGATGCTCCACCTTCTGAGGAAGATTTGCTCAAGTCTATCCATGGTTTTGATGCTTCCATCAATAAGACTGAGATACCAACATCTTGCAACATCATAAAGGGTAGCAGAGAATAACTTCATAACCAAGTCCTTGGCATCATCACTAATGGGGTGAAGCTAAAAAAATGACCAAAAGTTACTCATATGCTCTTTGGCACTAGTGGCATCAGTGCCGGTAAACTTAGGAAATCACTTCTAATATTTGGGTGGCATTTGCCTAAGGTATCCAGGTATGGTTGACATGTCTAATGGCTTGAGCAGAGTAGATGACCATTGTCTTTGATTGTTAACTGGGTTTGTAGTACCGGTCTGAGAGGTAGACATGTTTAAAGGAAGTCTCTTTTCAAAAAGTGACTTGACAACAAGTGAATTCAAAGGAGGCTTCCTTCTGAAAGCTAAAGGAGGATTATTGAATCTCCTTTTGGTTTGTGGAGTCGCCAGATAGTTTTCCTAAAACTATCAAAGAATAGGGGAATTAAATCTAGTGGAGTCGCCAGGTAAGCTTGTAAGAGAAAAGGTCTTTGAGGCAAGGCTTACCAAAAGATTTTTCATTGAGGAAGATTGACTCAGTGTTCCCCAGCAAAGGCGCCAAAATGTTATCGCTCAGTTTGTAGTTTAGGTCATAGGCTAAAGGATAAAGATCAAACTGGCGTAACAGGAACCTTCCCCACCTAATGTCACCACGATGGGGAGGTTCTTTATGTTTAGGGAGCTTAGACCAGGGGAGATGTCCTTGGTAACCTAGGTTTTGAAGAGGCAGAAGATATAAGGTCAAGTTTTAGATTTGCCTCCTCACAGGTTACCACCAATGTCAGACAGTCCATCTAATCAGCCAATAAAAGAAGTGTATGCCCTATTGAAAACACCTGCCCGGAACAAGACAACAACAACACAATATATATGTTTGCAGGCTATAACTCAAAGGGTTGGTACTTCATTGACTATCTGAAATTATTCAATAAGCAATGCAATAGATATAAAATGAAGTCAACGTTTTGTCAATTAGCTATGAAAGACCATCAATTCATCAATATCTAAAGAGATGACTAAGCCAACATTATATCGAATCAACAATTTGTTAAATAAATGCTTGAAATCATCACTTAATTGCTTATATTCAGTTTTGTTGTGCCAAGATGAAATATCCAACTGTGACGTCATCCCTAAATAGGTTAGTTTGTTAGTTAGGGTTTGAAAATTTAAAGTTTTGAAAGTAGTTTTATACACTGAAACTCCAATGTTGGAGATCAAATGTCAGTGCCTTGGGGTATATGGAGTCAAAAGATAAAGGCACAAGCTCTTGAAAGGATGATGACTCAAATAATAGAAGGTAGGGTTCTATGGTGCTGCAAAGGCAGGGCCCTAGAATCAAAACCCTAGGGGAAAGAGGCTCACTCCGGTG
The DNA here is from genome assembly GCA_032191745.1 of Picea mariana. NCBI lineage: Eukaryota > Viridiplantae > Streptophyta > Pinopsida > Pinales > Pinaceae > Picea > Picea mariana. The sequence continues at coordinate 8,622 of JASDQU010374355.1, read as the reverse complement.
TTGCTTAAGCAAGGCCTCGTGCTTTTTCCTCCTTCTCTAAATAAACTTGGCAAAACGACTAGCTCAAAGAATAAGTCTAAGGGAGAAAGTGTTGCAAAGACAAGTCTTTCAAACCCTAGGTGTAGGCAACCTAGGCCTAGGACGTCTCCTTCTTTCAGTTTATAAGCTTCAACGCTAGTTCAAGGGAAGAAACAAGATAAGTGTAGCAAAGGATAGGCTTAATCTCTTTCCTTCAATGGCTGAAAATTATCTCTCTCCAAGGGGACATGTAACAATGACCTACTTGTGTGCTTGTTTCCTGGGGTTTTAAATCAACAATACAATAAGCAAATGCAAGAAATTACACCTACAACCATTCATTTAAGAAGTTTTGCAAGAAAATTTACTTACATGTCATGAAGAAAAGCATAAGCAAACCCTAGTTGTAAACCTTACTTGAGAGAAATGCCATAAATGCCAAAAATATCCTTCCAATCGCAAGTGTGCCTCACTTAGACAACAAATCTACCTAAGAAGGTGAAAAAATCAGATCTCACTTGTGTGAGTGAATTGTGTTATGTAAAAATGAGGGAAAACATCCTCAATTTATATCATCCAATAACCCTTTAATTAAAAATTAGGTCATTAAAACAGCCGACAAGGTTGATAACTAAAAATCATACTGTTTTACATTAAACTGCTAAATAAAAACCCTAAATGAGCAATAAGCAGGACATCTATCCCCTTTGAGGGAGACGTTGGCCCTTTTTAGGGAAAATCTCAGCACTAGAAGACAAACATTGGCCCTCTCTGGGCCTCCAAACTCTGCCACACGTGCCAAACTACCCTGTAAAACTGCCACACACTGGAGGTGACGTCAAGGATCTCTAGAGGACATCTTGGTCAATAGAGGGACACATTCCACTTGCATTGGGTCAACCCCCTAGGACTGGGCTCAGCCAAGGCGTCCTGGATTAAAATGTCTTTCTTCTTCTCTTGTGTAAAGGCTCGACCAATCACTGTCCTGTCTCTGCCCTTGATGAGGTCCCAGCAACCATCTGATGGGATCTTCAGCCCCATGGAGGTCTGAACTAATCATCTCCCCATGTGTAACAGTCCACTTGGTACTTGTCCTTCGGGCATGGTCCTGCACATCAAAAACTCTGCCCTCCATGGGCTCATTAGTCCTCAGGATCATAGCAATGTCAATCATATTTCATCATTAATTTTATCAAATGCATGCATAAAACACCTAGCATATCATCTATTAGCTCAAAGACATTATAATGACCTACTGTACAAAGCTAAAGGAAAAGACAAAGTGACCTATTGGGCGAGCATCCATACGAAAATGAAATTTCCCAAAGGATATCATCCAAGCCATGTAATATGAGGTGGTGTGGTTTAAGGATGTCCAGACATAGTGAAAGGCAGGGGTGAATATTATCCGTTGGTGCCTTTGTAGGAGGCGAGTTGTACCTTTCATGGATGCAATTTTTTCCAAGCCCTTTATTGTCCTTATTCTTTCTTTTATTTATTTATTTTTCTTTCTTTTTTTATTTCAAGGTCTAACTAGAGGACACTGCATTGGCGTGGTGACCAGAGCTGACAGTGTTACCCACAAGTACTTTCACAGAGATGACAAGGCTGGCTCGTGATGAGACCCCCTTTCCCTTGGCCATGCAACCAGAGGTCACTACCCTGGTGTGGTAACCAGATAATGACAATGTCATACTGCTAGGTACCTATGAACATAATGGGCTGTCTCGTGATGAAGGAGAATAAATATGGGCTCTCCAGGGCCATGCTCAAGTCAATCCTTCTCTTGGTACTCCATGTCTAGGACCTGTGGGCCTCGAGATATGATCTCCTAGTTATCCCTAAAAATCGGGGATAACATCTGGCTCCAACTCGGGGACATGTGCTCACCGTAGAGAGCATGAGAACCTTAGCATCTCTGGCATAAACATGCAGACCTGCTCACACTCGAAAAGGGGCATCAGCAACAAAGGTGGTGTGGTATTTCCACCTTGCAAAATATGACATATATGTATATGACTGAAATAAAGCAATCAATATGCATGTGAGGAAACAAAATAACATGAAATGCAGATGGTATAATACAAGAAAAATGCCTACTTACTTATACTTACTTGTACAGTCATGTCCCACCACCTTGGTGGGGTTTGAGCAGGTGTCCACTAATGGGTAATGGGCGCCTTCTTCCTTCCAAAGTGGAAAAATAGTACAAGTTATCAACTGATTCCATTCCGACTTTGAAAGGTCCAAGCCATGATTGCATACTTCCTTTCACGTTAGTTGGCTCTCCTTTCTCAGTATCCCACATCCATACCAAATATCCCTCTTTGTATTTTCAGATCTTGTGTTTGGTTGTTCCTTCAACAACCCTGGTATACTGTACTGAGGGAGGTGGGTGGGCTTCTGGTGTAAAAAATTCTTGTTGGGATGGATAAATTTGCATGTCCTCTTCATCCTTTTTCCTTTTTAATATCTTCACTGTCCCAACCTCTTTCTTCTGAAACTCATCTAGGAGTTGCTGGTATTCTTCTTTCTTGGGCCACTAAATCTGGTCAAACTCTTCCTCTATTGCAAAGGGCATATCTTCCGGAGAGTATTCTTTAAGAGTTTGTATCACATCTTTCTGTGCTTCATTTATGGAAGGAATGACATCTTGTACATGATTTCCAGTTATTGGCACATTGAGTAAACATCCAGTTGTCCCATCTTTCAAAGGTAACCACAAAAAGGTGAGATACGTTTCAAGGGACCCACCTATCATTTCACCAAACATCCTAGACAACAACATTCCCCACACGTCCGGGACATCAACCACTATAATATCTATGTGGACTGTCTTCTCGGGGTATTATTTCAATTGTACTTCAAAATTTTCAACCACACCATGTGTGCGTATTGCTTTGGATTCAAATCCACACACATTCCTGTAAGGCCTAGTGACCTTCAAGCCCATTTGTTGCATGACTTTAAGAGACATCATATTCGCACCAGCACCTATATCTAGCATGCAATTGTTAAGGTATTTGTTGTTCATCATTAGAGTCATGAAGAATGGGGGGTTTTCACCATACTGGATCCTGAAGTGATCAGCCTGCAACATGATTGGAGGGTCCATAGGCTCAGCTGCTCCGGAAAAGAAGGTATCAAAGAGTTCTCTTATAGAGGGGATCTTGATTGCTTCTTTTAAGGGAACGTTCACATGCATCTTTGACAAAGCTCCTTCGAAGTCAAAATCAAGGTTAACCTTATTTGTCTTGGATGTCTTGGAAGGAAGAACCTCAAAAGATTTTGGCTGATCAACAGTAGGTTGTTTTAGATTCTTTCTCCTGTATACTTGAACTTCTTGCTTTTTTAGCTTTTCTCGTGATTACTGGTCCAAGTTGTTTATTATTGCCATTCTTGTTGCTCTTGCTGCTTCCTTTAGGGCCTGCTGATGTTCTATATCTATGATATTTATCTGAGGAAGATTCATAAAGAAATCCAAATTGTTGACTTGTTGTTGGCTAGGGTTATAAGGACATTCATTCTCCCAATGTGCTTTACTGCATTCCACGTATGAAGGATTTTCATCAACAACATTTGTAGGGGCCAGAGTATTCATGACTTCATTTTCATTCTTCAGCTTGTAGGCTTGGTTCCCTTTCTAGAATTTCCCTTTGAATGAGGGCCTAGGTGCCTGGGTCTGGGACTTTTCAAGTCTAATGATCCGGTTCATCATTTCTTCTTGATTCTTCATGATTTTGTCCACAGAAGCTTGTAGCTTACTGATACTGGTGCAGATATCTGAAGTAGGCTCAGCATTGTGTACCACTTTCTTCTTGGTGTCTATTCTCCCCCTAGGGTTAGCAAAGGGCTCAATCTTGGATGAAAGGATATTTCCTTCTATCTTAGTAGCAAGCTCTTGGGCTTCTTGAATGGATTGAGGGTCTTTGTCTCTAAGAAGATACCCTGGTTACCCACTAAAAGATCTGGTATGAATGTGAACAAGATAATCATCTTTCGGATGATGGCTTAGGGGAATTCGTTGTGTTATGCTTTGAATCTGGTGTGAAATTCCCGAATAGACTCATTCTCATGCTTGGCAAGGATATTTAGTCAGGTGAGCAACATGTTAGTGTGTTCTTTGATGCTCTACCTTCTGAGGAATATTTGCTCAATTCTATCCATGGTTTTGATGCTTCCATTAGGAAGACTGAGATACCAATGTCTTGTAGCATCATAAAGGGTAGTAGAGAATAACTTCATAACCAAGTCCTTAGCATCATCACTAATGGGGTGAGCTGAAAAAATGCCCAAAAGTTACTCATATGCTCTTCGGCACTAGTGGAATCAGTGCCGGTAAACTTAGGCAACCACTTCTCATATTTGGGTGGCATTTGCCTAATGTAGCCAAGTATGGCTGACATGTCTAATGGCTTGATCAGAGTAGATGACCATTGTCTTTGATTGTTAACTGGGTTTGTAGTACTGGTCTGAGAGGTAGACATGTTTAAGGGAAGTCTCTTTCCAAAAGGTGACTTGACAACAGGTGAATTCAAAGGAGACTTCCTTCTGAAAGATAAAGGAGGATTATTGAATCTCCTTTTGGTTTGTGGAGTCACCAAATAATTTTCCTGAAACTATCAAAGAAATGGGGAATAAAATCTAGTGGAGTCGCCAGGTAAGCTTGTAAGATAAAAGGTCTTTGAGGCAAGGCTTACCAAAATATTTGTCATTGAGGAAGATTGACTCATTGTTCCACGACAATGGTGCCAAAATGTTATCACTCAGTTTGTATTTTAGGTCACAGGCTAAAGGATAAAGATCAAACTGGCGTAACAGGAACCTTCCCCACCCAATGTCACCACGATGGGGAGGTTCTTTCTGTTTAGGGAGGTTACCCCAGGAGAGACGTCCTTGGTAAAATGGGGTTTGAAGAGGCATAAGATATAAGGTTAAGTTTTAGAGTTCCCTCCTCATAGGTTACCACCAATGTCAGACAGTCCGGCTAATTAGCCAATAAAAGAAGTGTATGCCCTATTGAAAATACCTGCCTGGAACAAGACAACAACAACACAATATATGTATTTGCAGGCTATAACTCAAAGGATTAGTACTTCATTGACTATCTGATATTATTCAATAAGAAATGCAATAGATATAAAATGAAGTCAACGTTTTGTCAATTAGCTATGAAAGACCATCAATTCATCAATATCTAAAAAGATGACTAAGCCAACAGTATATCCAATCAACAATTTGTTAAATAAATGCTTGAAATCATCACTTAATTTCTTATATTAAAGTTTTGTTGTGCCAAGATGAAATATCCAACTATGACGTCAACCCTAAATAGGTTAGTTTGTTAGTTAGGGTTTGAAAATTTAAAGTTTTGAAAGTAGTTTTATACACTAAAACTCCAACGTTGGAGATCAAATATCAGTGCCTTGGGGTATATGGAGTCAAAAGATAAAGGCACAAGGTCTTGAAAGGATGATGAATCAAAGACTAGAAGGTAGGGTTCTATGGTGTTGCAAAGGTAGGGCCCTAGAATCAAAACCCTAGGTGAATGAGGCTCACTACGGTGTTGCTTAAGCAAGGCCTCGTGCTCTTTCCTCCTTCTTTAAATCAACTTGGCAAAACGGTTGGCTTAAAGAATAAGTCTAAGGGAGAAAGTGTTGCAAAGACAAGGCTTGCAAACCCTAGAAGGTGAAAACCCTAGGTGTAGGCAACCTAGGCCTAGGACGTCTCCTTCTTTCAACTTATAAACTTCAATGCTAGCTCAAGGGAAGAAACAAGATAAGTGTAGCAAAGGCTAGGCTTAATCTCTTTCCTTCAATGGATGAAAAATATCTCTCTCTAAGGGGACATGTAACAATGACCTACTTGTGTGCTTGTTACCTAGGGTTTTAAGTCAGCAATACAATAAGAAAATGAAAGAAATTACACCTACAACCATTCATTTAAGAAGTTTTGCAAGCAAATTTACTTACTTGTCATGAAGAAAAGCATAAGCAAACCCTAGTTGTAAACCTTCCTGGAGAGAAATACCATAAATGTCAAAAATATCCTTCCAATAGAAAGTGTGCCTCACTTAGACAACAAATATACCCAAGAAGGGCGCAAAAATCAGATCTCACTTGTGTGAGTGAATTGTATTATGTCAAAATGAGGGAAAATATCCTCAATTTATATCATCCAATGACCGTTTAATTAAAATTAGGTCATTAAAATAGCCGACAAGGCTGATAACTAAAAAACATATTATTTTACATTAAACTGCTAAATAAAAACCCTAAATGAGCAATAAGCAAGACGTCTAGCCCCTTTGAGGGAGACGTTGGCCCTTTTTAGGGAAAATCTCAACACTAGAAGACAAACGTTGGCCCTCTCTGGGCCTCCAAACTCTGGCACACGTGCCAAACTGCCCTGTAAAGCTGCCACACGCTAGAGGTAACGTCAAGGATCTCTGGAGGACATCCTAGTCAATAGAGGTACATGCTCCACCTGCAGTGGGTCAACCCCCTAGGGTTGGGCTCAGCCAAGGTGTCCTGGATGAAAATGTCTTTCTCCTTCTCTTGTGCAAAGGCTCGACCAATCACTATCCTATCTCTGCCCCTGATGAGGTCTCAACAACCATCTGATGGGCTCTTCATCCCCATGGAGGTCCGAACTAATCATCTCCCCATGTGTACCGGTCCACTTGGTACCTGTCTGTCGGGCATGGTCCTGCACATAAAAAACTTCACCCTGCATGGACTCATTAGTCCCTTGGATCATAGCAATGTCAATCATATTTCATCATTAATTTTATCAAATGCATGCATAAAACACCTAGCATATCATCTAATAGCTCAAAGATATTACAATGAACTACTATAAAAAGCTGAAGAAAAAGACAAAGTGACCTATTGGGCCAGCATCCATATGAAAAGGAAAGTTCCCAAAGGATATCATCCAAGCCATGTAATACGAGGTGGTGTGGTTTAAGGATGTCCTGACATAGTGAAAGGCAGGGGTGAATATTATCCATGGGTGCCTTTGTAGGAGGCGAGTTGTACTTGTCGTGGATGAAATATTTTCCAAGCCCTTTATTGCCTTTATTCTTTCTTTTATTTATTGCTTTTTCTTTCTTTTTTTATTTCAAGGTCTAACTAGACGACACTGCCTTGGTGTGGTGACTAGAGCTGACAGTGTTACCCATGAGTACTTTCACAGAGATGATAAGGCTAGCTCGTGATGAGACCCCCTTTCCCTTGGCCATGCAACCAAAGGTCACTGCCCTGGTGTGGTAACTAGATAATGGCAATGTCATACTGCTAGGTACCTATGAACATAATGGGCTGGCTCGTGGTGAGACCCCCCATCCTCTTGGCTAGGTCTTGTTTTGTACATTTTCTTAGGGTGCCTCTTGTTTCTTATTGATAGGCTTTTTATTGCCTTCTCGGGGATCCCTAGGCGAGGCATCTCTAGGTTTTATTTTATGTATTTTATCTCTTACCAGCTATTTTTACCCCCTGGGCCTTTAGCCCCTTCTTCCCACAGGATAAGGTGTAACCCCTTAAATAGGTCATCCTAATGTACGGACTAGGGGAATGGGATAGATGAATGGCAGATAAGATGTAAAAGTGATATAATGATGGGAGCAGATGATGGCTCTTCAAAATCCCCCTTGGTGGCTAACCAAAACCTATGAATACAAGCTCTCTAGGGCACCCCGTTAATTCCCCCAACCATGGTCAAGTGGGTTAGTGTGAGATCCAAGCAGTTGTCAAAAATGTAAGGAATTTGATGCATATATTTGAAAGTTATAATGATCAAACATGACACATACCATGATACCTGGACCAATTACGTCATGAAGCAAGAGTCTTCTCGGATGCAAGTCCAAGCCGAAGGTGATGGATGTTGTTGCTGCTGACAGGATAGGTTTGATGAAGGAGAAGAAAGATGGGCCCTCCAGGACCATGCTCAGGTCAATCTTGCTCTTGGTACTCCATGTCTAGGACGTGTGGGCCTCGAGACATGATCTCCTATCTATCCCTAGAAATTGGGGATAACAGGAAGGAAAAGAAATTGAGTTAAGAGGTATCCCAGGGAAACCCGGTAAGGTGATAAGGTCTAATGGCATGAAAAAAATATTGAAAAAGGGGTATCAAGGCATTATTGCACAACTATGGTCACTAGATGTTCAAACATCTAAGCCATCTATTCCTCAAGATCTCTAAGGGATCATTGATAAGCATTCCAAAGTATTTGAAGATATTCCCAAAGGTCTTCCACCCACTCAAAATCATGATCATGAAATTCACCTAATTTCTGTGAGTGTTCTTCCTAACATCAGGCCATACAGATACCCTTACGCCTAGAAGAGTGAAATTGAGCACATGGTTGAAGAAATGTTAGAGGCTGGCATTATTAGACCTAACCAAAGTTCTTACTCTGCACCAGAATGGTATTCAAGAAAGATAGCTCATGGCGTATGTGTCTAGATTATAGAGAGCTCAACAAGATCACTATTAAAGATAAGTTTCCCATTCTTGTCATTGATGAATTGTTAGATGAACTACATGGAACAATCTATTTCACAAAATTGGATTTTCGTTCAGGGTATCATCAAATCAG
>JASDQU010374354.1:119200-134390 GCA_032191745.1 Picea mariana | reverse complement strand
CTCCTTCACCTCAATTATACATGAGAGAGTGAGAGGAGAAAAATTCCCATGATGCATGTGGGATAACTTGGTCTAATTTTATAAAATGCCATAGACATTTAAAATACTAGGACTTCTCAAGAAGTCACCCATCCTAGTACTACTCTAGCCCGAGTGCTCTTAATTGTGGAGTTCTAATGGGATCCGGTGCATTAACTCTATGATGTATGCATGTACATAAGACCACTAGAAAATCATTACATCATGTCTGTAATTAACAAATGAATATGACATTACATTCCATTCCCCATCAAAAGGGTGAATATCATTATTTATCAAAACCATAGGCTCGAAATGTTGATTCAGTGGAAAAGGTGGATGACCACTGAGATCCATTTGGATCATTCCTCCCCCCTTAGGAAGTAATGGTCCCCATTGCATCAAGTTCCCTCGGGAGACAAGGAAACTTATGTTGAATCTGAAACTTGGTGAGTCGCTTTCCTTGTTGAAGTAGATGTCCTTCTTGTAATTTTCCCATGGAAGGATGTCATGAACCTGTTGGAGGTGTTGGATCTGTTCAACATATCTGGCTACATGATTTGCCTTGGTCTAAGTGTGGGAGGAATCTGTTAGTGAAGATGCAACAAGAAGTGGGAGGACATGTATATGGTAACAATCGATTGTGGCATCAAAAATTCTTATAAATTATTGAAAATTACTCTTTTTATTATTTTTTGACACCGATAGATGTCGATCTACCGATGCCAAAATGACAAAATTCTATTTTGTAGTGTTGACATAGTCAAATTTGATTACATTAACCTTGACTATGTCAATTTAATGTCAGTGAACTAATGCCTTGGTAAAATTTATTAAAACCTGAGATATATGGTGATGAATATGTGATACTTTTGACATCCATAATAGCCTTTTTATCATATTTTCAATGTTTTTAATATTGATCTGGATTATGCTGAGAATGAAATGAGACAAAAACAAAAATATAGTAGAGAACATAGAAATACAGTGAAACCCAACTTCTATTAATGAATAAGATAGAAAAACATTGTATAACACAAACTGCCAAAATGGGGTAGCTCATCTCTGAAAAGAAAGAGATGTTGGCTACACTTCATTCACAACAAGCTTTACATCACACTCCATTGCATGCTTAAAGGGCCTTCTTCACCTCAATTATATATGAGAGAGTGAGAGGAGAACAGTTCCCATGGTGCATATCAGATAAATTGGTCCAAGTTTATAAAATTCCATAGGCATGTAAAATACTAAGACTTCCCAAGTGGTCACCCATCCCAATACTACTCTAACCCAAGCACGCTTAGCTACATAGTTCTAATGCGAACCGATGCATTAACACTATGTTGTAGGCATGTACATAAGACCACTAGGAAATCATTACATGATGTCTGTAATTAAGAAATGAAGATGGAATTACATTCCATTCCCCGTCAAAAGGGTGAAGATCATTATTTATCAAAATCATGGGCTCAAAATGTTGATTCAGTAGAAAAGGTGGATGGCCACTGAGATCCATCTAGGTCATTCCTCCCCCCTTAGGAAGCAATAGTCCCCATTGCGTCAAGTTCCCTCGGGAGATGGGGAAACTTCTATTGAATCTGAACCTTGGTGAGCCACTTGCCTTGTTGAAGTAGAAATCCTTCTTATACTTTTCTTATGGAAGGATGTAATGAACCTATTGGAGGTGTTGAATCCATTAAACGTATATGGATACATGATCTGCCTTGGTCTGAGTGTGGGAGGACTCTGTCAATGAAGATGCAACAAGAAGAGTTATATCAATGGGGGATAATGTTTGGAACCCCAAGCACACCTTAAAAGGGTTGTGGCCAATTTTTATACACAATTTTGTCACATTTTGCTAAGTGTCACAAGTGCCACATTTCACTCTACTCAATGTCGAAAATGCCATGGCCCATTATGCTAAGTGTCACAACTTATTTGTCGCATTTTTTGTAAAGTGTCATTGACTCATTTAGTCTTGGTACTTCGTGAACTATGAATCCGTTCGAGGTCCTCTGAAGTCTACTGGTCCACTTGTCCTCAGTCCTCTGGTAGAATTTTAGACTTTGATATCCTGCCCATACGTTCGGTCCCAACTGTCGACTGTACCCGCCTGGAGGTTGACTGTGAGTTGGTAACCTTAGTGGCCTTTCCTAGGTATCTACAGAGGTGAATATGGGGGTATTCCCAAGGTACTTGGGGAAGACATCATATCACACACTTAGTACCCTTGGAGGGTGATCCCGCGAAAGTGAGGGTTGCTTGCACCGAGAAGGGATGTTACGTGGAGGTCGGGGTAAATTCTTCTCATTTATTCATTGGAGGCTTGATATCCCGTATTTGGAAGATCCTTGAGCCTATTGTTGCTTGGTTGATTACTTTTATTTTTCTTAGGAGTGTGTTTCTTTGACTTTTGTAGTCGGCTTTAGGATTAGAGATTTCATGGTATACAAGGTATGGAACCCGACGTCTAGGAACCTCAACACAATGTTTGATCCATATTATTTTCGGAACGAAATGAAAGCAGAGATATTATAAAGAAATACACATAAAAATTTCTAGAAATAGAGAAATACAACAATACATGATTTCTATTAACGAAATAAATGTACAGAGACTATAAAAATAGAAAGTACAAGACTCGCTAGAATGGTGGCAGCTTTATCTCTGAGAAGAGATGTGATGGCTATGCTCATTCACAAGAAGATGATTACAATGAGGCTCTGAAGGAATTTTTATGATAAACATGAATGTCAAAACCCTAGACATCCAAAAGCCTAACATTAGGAGATGAAGCGCCAAAAGTCATGTGGGCCCCGTTGGGGTAAGTTAGTACATTAACTTCTCGGGGTCGTAACTTTTGCATACAATATCCATTTTAGGCATGTGACAACCTGCTGGAAATGTCTTTTCGAGACCTATGCATTATGCCATCAAACTATGACTTTGTCCATATTTTGACTGTGTCAATCCAAGAAAAAACTATTTAGAGCCCCAAAACAGCCCTAGAAGTACAAAAATATGTACTGACATGAAAACTTCCAAAATAATCCAGTTGGAATAGGTGGGCGGCCACCAATATCCACCTGGATTATGTGTAGGGCTTCAGGACAACCCCATAAGTGTAGAACCCACAATTACAAAGAAATGTCCCCATTACAGAGAAATGTGTTGAACTGAAAACTGTTAAGATGAGCCAGTTGGAATTTGGAACAGGAGGATGGCCACCAATATCCACCTAGATCAATGTTTCTTCCAAAGGAATGATTGAAGATAAAACTTCTGGGATCAAGAGCATAGCTCTTGGAAGTGACCATCACGTAAAATAACCTGTCACAACCTTCATAGAAAGCATTGCATCTTACACAAATCCTCTTTTTACCAATCCACTTGGCCAACCACTCACTGATCCACCATCCATGAGATATGTTGATGCTTTTTCTTCTTATAGATTACCACTCGGTTCAACCACTACACAATATTTTAGCGTGAACCCATCATCTTTTGGTTTTTTTGAAGAACTTGGGAATTTATCTTTTTCCACAACTCATGTAGTTGATACTGCTAGTGCTTCTTCTTTACTGGAAACATCGGTGACCCAGGTAACCCCGACTCAACCACTTGTCCATACATCTTCCTTTGTACATGGGCCAGGCAATATTCTCGCTTCATTGTTTCCAAACATGCACACACCAAGTGCTTTACTTGGTCATCCCAATAGTCATACGACTGGAAATCAAGTCATTCATACAACCACGGTTACACAAACTACTCAGCCTCCATCAACCATCGTAGATTAGTACACCCTACATTGAAGGTCAATCTCCAATGGGAAGTCAACTTACAGTTGGGGGGAAACCTTCAACTACAGGGAAACTTTTTACTAGGGGAAACCTACATGGTTTCAACATCAACTAACCTAGGGAAAATATGCTTCTATAAGTCCTTCTATCCCTGCCACCACTGGTCTGTATCCTGGACAACCATTTCTAGAAGTTGCTAACCCTTTGTGGGGTCAACCCAATCCGACGGGCATTCTTCTGGAAGGAACTTTTCCCTTTCAATCAGTAAACCCCATGATTCTGATGCAACAATCCCTTCAATCACCATACATGGGGGGACCATTGGGTCAATCTTAGTACATAGGTGGTCCATCTGTTTAGTCACAATACATGGGTAGACAATTAGGAAAAACACCTTACATGGGTGGATGCCCCGTGAAACCACCATATATGGGAGGATCGTCTAGATTTTCCATCTCGTAGCAACCTGGATACAGTCCTACTAATGTTCCCATGCCATATAGTTACCACCAGTGTCCACAGGCCAATCGAAAACTTGCATTCTTGGCTATGCTAGATCTACTTGATGTATCACATTTGACAAACGATCACATTCAACATGCCCCGTTTTATCCTGCCATCCCTACCAAATTACCTTCCGCCATCCCAAAATTCGACGGAAAACCTAGGGAAGATCCTAAAAATCACGTTATGGCTTTCCATTTATGGTGTTCTTCCAACTCTTTGATGGATGATTCCATCTTTCTTAGGATTTTTCAAAGAACACTTACAAGTGTCGCAACTAAATGATATATTGAGTTGTCGTGTAACTCCTTTGTCAACTTTAATTCTCTTGCCATGACTTTCTCGAGTCATTTTTCAATTGCCTATACAGTATGAGACCGGTACAAATCTTTTGACTTCACTCCGACAATCCTCTTCCACCCACATATATGATCATATTCATGAATGGAAACGATGGAGACGATTGATTAAAGCTCCCATTCCGAACCAACTCCTCACAGATTGTTTTACAAAGTCTCTCTTGCCTCCCATTGCCCTTGAGGTTTCCATGGGAAATGTTGTTACTAAGGAGAAGGCTATCATCCATGCGTATAATTTGGACTTGGTCTATTCCCAGTCATGCCCACTTTACGTTCTGATGCCTAATGCTCCTTGCCTGTTGAATGATCAAACAAAACCTACTCAGTAACCAAGTTTCGTTTCAAACACCTAGACTACTTCCGCTCCTGCTCAAACCTCTGAGCTGAATGTGGTCCATTCCACTTCATCTCAACAACTAGGAGGTAAGGAGAAAAACAAGGGTAAATCCAAGAAATATTCTAATGAGAAGGATAATCCAAAGACTATTGATGCTCAACTGAGTAGGAAGCCTAAGTTTCCTTGTATGATCTATGAGGAAGACCACTACATGAAAGATTGCTCTCATTGTGAGGAAGTCACTAAATTTCTAAAGGGTACCTCCCAACCGCTTCAACAACAACATGTGGTTGCACAAAATATTTCCCCTCCATAAGGGGGAAATGCAGGTCATTCCCACCATAGGGATGCTTACATGAGCTCCTCTAAGGTGTACATGTTTAAGGAAGTTAATGTAACGACTCGAGTAAATACTTATGACACTCCTCCAGGAGATCAGGCTAATGGAAAGGCTATCGATCAACCCTCCACATCCACTCCTCCTCCATCTTCCAATCCTCTTCAGATTGAGAAGCCAACCTCTGACACAATGTTTCTCCCACCCAAGAGCCTAATTCAAAAAGCAACGTTTAATCCAAATGCTCACACTGTCCAAAACTACAACATTGTTGAAGATTTGGCGCAGGCGCCTTGTGCTGTGTCATCCCTCGAAGTTCTATGGAGATTTTAGAGTCAATGTAGAACTCTGTTGTCAGCCATTGGAGCTATGGATCCAGAGGAGTCGAATTTGATAACGTTTAATCTAGATTACTTTAAGGAGAGGCTCTCCCACCACTTAGCATTCCAAATTCAAATTTTGGTTGGTGGAAAGAACATCCATCGTACTGTTTTGGATGAGGGAGCCTCCACCTGTGTCATGTCTTTTCCTTGTTGGAGAGCCCTTGGTTCTCCTAAACTTACCCCATCCCCCACCACCTTTAAAGCATTTGATGGTTGTGGTTTCCAACCTCATGGGCTCTTGCAATATTTCATTGTAACATTGAAGGGTAACACTGTTTCGGTCGATATCGAAGTAGTTGACACACCTCTGGATTATGATTTGTTACTTGGTCATAGTTAGTTATATGAGATGATTATCGTCACATCTATAGTGTTTCGTATCCTACAATTTCCCCATCAAGGAAAATGATCATTGTTGACCAACTTGACTATATAACTCTAGATCTCCACAATGTTGCGATGAATGATGTCCCTTTTCTAGGACAATCTAGTCTTGAGAGTGTAGGAGAAGGTCTCCTTAAGGATTCCTCGCTCATGGGGGTTTTTCCTTTTTCTGCTTCTGCCACCCCACAGGTTGCCACATTAAATATGATTTTGACTTAGGTACGACAATCTCTAGAATCATATAATCCTTTGGCAGTACTTGGTCTCTTCGAGCATAAGAACGAGCTCGCTAAAAAACAAAGAGGTACTTTCCTATCTGGGTGGGGGGAAATTGGGGAAGTGGGTCAAGTATTTTACTTTTATGGTAGCTTTTTGTCGCCCCTGAACATGTCACTTATTTGTATCTTGGGTTTACCACTTGTCTCTGCACCATTTGAATCCAATGTGTCATCGTACTCTTTTGACTTCTTCAAAAGAGAACCTCTGATTGTCATCACATTCCATGCATCATCATACTTTTTTCGAATCCTTTGAAGAGATCCGTTGGTTGTCGTCACATCATCACATATGTCATTCATGCCCTGTTGAGTCAATGTTTCCAAGTCATTCATTGTGTCGCCATATGTTCAATGGAAGTCAACCTTAGCATTTTCACCCCTATGCCAGTTCACCATCATTTGATTCATCATTATTCATCACTATCTTTATCTATTTCATGTCGTTGATGGGGGATACATCACGACCCTCCTTCGACGAGTCTATTCATGTTGACTTCAACACATCATCCAAGAATTAGACTTGGAAACCAATTAGTACCTTGGATCCTGCATGCCTCAATGGCAGGTGTCCTCGTTTTCGACAGTGGGTTTACACCATTGACCTATTATCAAAAGATTCCACTGAGTGTTCAACTTTAGCTCATTGATTCACACTTGTTGGATTGTACTACGATACCTTGGGAGTCATTGACATCACTGATGATTTCCCTTGCGCTTGTTAACAATATACATTATTGACTGTTGATGCCCCAAAAGCGCAACATGGAATCCCTGCATGCAAATGGGTTGCAATGCCTTATTATTTATATATATATAATAATATACTAAATAGGTGGGACCTCGTCATGTGAATAATCATGAAGAATGCCTCGTCTTTTTATGCGCTCATGTCTATTTTGAAAAAATGACTCTAYAGTTTTAAAAWTTTGAAACCGCTTTCYAASCWAAATGGGCGAATGATAGGTTTATTGGCGATTTAACTTAAAGAGGAAAGGGAAAAGATGTTATTTTAATGAGCATCTTGGTTTTTTCTTACTACACATATATTTTGACTATTGATTCAAACTCCAAGCATGGGCCATATATAGTTATGGCATATTGCACTTATGATTTCTTGTTATTATCATGCACCATTGTTAAAGTTTTATAAGGTGGCAATTGACACAACCCCTCCTCAACCCGCGGGTCGAAAGGTCACGTACACAGGATCTTTCCCCTTACACTGGCCCAAAGAGCTCTCGGAAATGGCTCCTCTAATTCCCTTTCGGGAAATCTGCACCCACAATCAACTTCGAGAAATTCCCCCTTGTACTTCGGGAGATCGGACTTCTCACTTCCGCGAATCTGATGGTCAAGTGTCTTGTCTCTCAATCTCCGAAACCTGAAACAATCAACACTTGACCCTTTCCCTTGCCAGTTTCGGATTTCTCCTTATCACGATTTCGAGAGTCACGATGTCAAGCAACTCGTCCCCTTGACTTCCGAAACCCGATTTACCGAAAGTCCGATGTGCTTGCAAGGTTGACCCTTCAACGGTCTTTCACTCCGTCGGGACTTTGGACTTTGCGATTTCGCGATTCCTAATGCAAAGGTTTCAGGACTTCACTCCATGAAAACCTAAAATGGTCAACAGAATTTGACTTTCATGTCAATAGAGCGCCAACTGTCTACCCTGCCGATTTATGTGGTCCACAAGATCCTTTTGTCCCTTCGGGACTTCGCGTTTCGTGATTTCGCGAGCCCTGTTGCAAGGATTATGGGACTTCAACCTACAAAACCCCGAAATAGGAATCTTCTTGCAAATCCAACGACCCCTATTGGCTTGAATCTACGGTTCTGCCTCTCCTGAGCTTGAACCTTTAGGAATACTCGCTATAACTCCCCTGCTCCTCCGTGAAATCTAATGGCTCACGGGACTTCGCGAATTCTCCACAGAGAATTTCGATCGTCTGTTCTTCCCTTGAGAACCTCTACACGAACTAAACAAAGTATCTCTCTCCGCGGAACTTATCCTCCTGCGGTCCGATGTTGCTACGCCTTCCTTCAAATTTTCAAGGTGCTTGGCCTCTTGCCTTCCTTCGACCCCTTCGAAGGTTCAAATCCTTCTGATCTTTCCCACGACTTCGAGTCTTTCAGAAAACTCCTGCTCGCACTCCTTGCGGCAGACCTTCAAACACTTCCAAGTGCTGAACTCTTTTCGACTCTGCGCACACCTGCAACAACAATCTCTCAATACTTCACTCAGGTTCGCAACTCTGAGACTTTACTCGACCTGCGCACTCCTTGCACAGCTCCTGTGCCTAGCTGCACTTCTATGGGAATGAGCACAAAATCTATCTTATCTGAGATTTCAGAGACAAACCTATGAACCATTTGTCAACGCACTCCTTGCAGACAATTCAACTGCACTCCTTGCAGGAGCTCTTGCTCAGATAGAGAAACAATTGAAACTCATTTCCCTTACTCTCTCTCTATCTCTGATTTCAGACATTCAACAAGAAATCATTCATACATAGCATGAAAGCAATTGCATGACAGAAAGAGTAAAACATTCATGAGCATAACATTCAAAAATGCATACACAGAGAATATTTGAACACCATAAGTCTGAATCAAAGTCCTCTTGTATTAATTCAGAAATTCTGTACATGGAATTCTCACTACATCCCTCTGCTTCTTCTTCTATGCTCTTGCTCATAATCTTCATGCTAATGTTACAATACACAATGAGGGTGTCTATATCCTGTTTCCCTCTTGCACTCTAAAACTGTCTAATCTAACATTCAATTCTATCTACCTTTATTAACTACTATAAATGCCTTCTACCAACTAAGGACGAGAGCAAATTGCTCAAGGTCCATTTACATTATAAAAGTGTGCCTCCACTTGATGACTTCATTAAATGTTCAAGACATTTTCAAAATTTGTGCTGGGCGCTTTTCTAGCTGTCTTTTGCCTTCGCGCTGGCTCGCTTGAGATGCTCCTGCATCATACTCCCTTGCTTGAAAATTTTCATGGGCTCCTGTCCATGAGCTCACGTATGGTGTGTCCATGCCTCTGGATCTCTGCTTCGTTCTCCCAGTTGGCATATTCAACTGGATGGCCCTTCCACTTGACCAAATATTCAAAGTATTGCTTTCGCCTGGTCTTCTTGTTGACCCTTTTGTCCAGTATGCGCTCCATGTGCGGATTTTTTGCAACTGGCATCTGTTTTGTCCACTGGACCTCTGGCTGTTTATTTTCTGTCCTTGTTTCCTCAGCTTTATATGGGTACAAATCTGAGATATTTAATATCGAAGAAATTTCGATCCCATCGGGTAATTCAATTTCGTAAGCATTTGCCCCAAATTTCTTCAAGACCTTACATGGTCCGATTTTCTTCATTTTCAGTTTATTATATGTCCCTCTCGGGAACCTTTCCTTTCTCAAATGTGATAGAATCAAATCACCAACCTCAAATTGAAGTTATCTCCTGTGTTGATCTGCTCTACGCTTATATTCCTAGCTTGAATTCTGCAATCGCTCCTTCACCTGGCTATGAAGTTCCTTCATTGCTTTTGCGAAATCTTCTACACTAGCGCTTCTAATTGCAGTCTATTCTGAATCTCTCAATTCAAAAATTCCTCTCGGTTGCATTCCATAGAAAATCTGAAATGGACTCTGCCCTGTGCTTCTGTTAATTGAGTCGTTATAAGCAAATTCCACCTGTGGTAATATGTTGTCCCACTGGCTGTGGTGTTTCGTCACCAGGCTTCTCAGCAAGTCTCCCAGACTCCTGTTTACCACTTCCGTCTGTCCATCCGTCTTAGGATGATAAGTTGAACTAAACGATAAGTTAGTTTCCAGCTTCTTCCATAAGTTCCTCCAAAAGTGTCCTATGAACTTAGTGTCTCGATCCGAAACTATGCTCCTTGGAAAACCGTGAAGTCGAATGACTTCTTTGAAAAACGGATTCGCAATGTGAGTTGCGTCATTGGTCTTCTGACATGGAATGAAGTGTGCCATCTTGGAAAATCTATCCACCACCACAAAGATTGAGTCAAACCCTCTTTGTGTTTTTGGCAGCCCCAATACAAAATCCATACTGTCTGCATCCCACAGCCTCTCAGGTATGGGCAATGGTTGATAAAATCCTGCATTATGTTTCCTTCCCTTCGAATGCTAGAAAATTCTTCATCTGTCCATGAACCTTTTGACGTCTGATCACATTCCCGGCCAAAAATATGACTCATTCAACTTTGTGAACATCTTGTCGTGACCAAAGTGCCTGACCAATCCTCCACTGTGTTTCTCCTTCAACAAATTCTCCCTCATGGAGCATTTTGGAATACACAGCTGATTACCTTTAAACAATAACCCTTCCTGGATCATGTATTTTGCCCATTGGCCTCTATCTCTGAGAATTGGATTCTCAGTTGCTTCGTACACCCCTTTAAAATCTGGATCATTTCTGTATATGTCTCTGAGGTCATCAAAACCCAACGTTTTGACTCTGAACTCCTGCAATAGCAAACACTTCCTGCTCAAAGCATCAACAACTTTGTTAGAAATACCAGAAATATGTTTAATCAAAAAAGTGAAATTTTGCATATATTCCACCCATTTAACATGTCTCTGATTCAACTTCTCCTGTTGAGTCACAAACTGCAATGCATGATTGTCACTGTATAAGACAAACTCCTTCAGGATCAAGTAATGTCTCCATTTTTTCAATGCCTGTATAATAGCATAGAACTCCTTATCATGCGTGGAGTACTTCACTTTCTCTTCATTCAGCTTCTCGCTGAAGTATGCTATTGGTCTGTCTTCTTGACTCAAGACTGCCCCTATTGCAAATCCACTTGCATCGCATTTCACTTGAAATGTCTTCTGGAAATCAGGAAACACCAAAATTGGTTGTTCCGTGATCTTCCTCTTCAACAGATTAAAACGCTTCTCGGCTTCTTTTGTCCAGTGAAAAGACTTATGTCTCTTCTTCACTGTGTCCATTATTGGTGCACTAATTCCACTCAAATTTCTGATGAATTTTCGGTAGAAACTAGCCAATCCGTGAAAACTTCTCACCTCAAAGATATTCCTTGGTGATGGCCAATTCTTGATTACCTCCACCTTATCTGGATCCATCCTTAATTTATCTGCAGAAATAACAAACCCCAGATAAATGAGCTCTGTCTTCATGGATGAGGATTTCTTCATGTTTATCAACAACTTCTTCTGCTGTACCTTCTGCATCACTATAGCCAAATGCTTCAGATGATCTGCCACTGTTTTACTGAAAATCAGTATGTCATCTAGATACACAATGACAAATTTTCCGATGAACTCCCTTAGGACTTCGTTCATCAACCTCATGAAAGTACTCGGTGCGTTTGTTAACCCAAATGACATAACAAGCCATTCATACAACCCTTCATTGGTTTTGAATGCTGTCTTCCATTCGTCACCTTCTCTCATGCGAATCTGGTGATAACCTCTCTTCAAATCAATCTTTGAAAAGAATTTCGCTCCACTCAAGCAATCCATCAAATCATCCATCCTTGGCAATGGAAATTTGTACCTGATGGTTATCTTGTTAACTGCCCTCGAGTTAGTACACATCCTCCAGCCTCCGTCTTTCTTCAGACTAAGTACTGTCGGAACAACACACAGACTCAAGCTCTCTCTGACCAAACCTTTGTCCAACAAATCCTGGACTTGTCTTTTGACCTCTTCATTCTCCTGCGACGTCAATCTGTATGTGGCTTTGTTTGGAAAACTGGCTCCGGGTATGAGATCGATATGATGACTCACACTTCCGATCGGTGGCAACGAATGAGGTAGTTCGTCCACTACTATGTCAGCGAACTCTTCCAACAGTTTTTGAACCTCTTCTGGTAAGTGATCTACCCTTGTGCTGGTCAAAACAATCTTCAGTTTCCTGACCACAATGAATTGCGGTTCCGCTTTCTTCTTAACCTTTGTAAGAAGTTTCTTCCCACTCATGAGAAGTACAGTGTTGCTTACTTCAGGTTTTACCTCCTTATCTTTGATTGGAAGCAACATGTGAGTCCTCCCATTCTTCTCTAAAGTGTATGTGTTCATTCTCCCATCACGAATCACATTCCTGTCATATTGCCACGGTCTACCCAACAATAGATGACAAACATCCATAGGAATAACATCACATAATATCTTATCATTATATACTCCTATCTTAAATTCAACTAAACATTGTTTAGTGACAGTTACCTGATGTCCTTTTTGTAGCCACGAAACTCTGTATGAGCTTGGATGTTCAATCGTTTCCAGCTCCAATTTCTCTACCATCTCCGTAGAAATGAGATTATCTGTGCTACCACTATCCACAATGACCTTGCATACCCTGTCCTTGGTTTTGCAAGAAGTCCGAAAAAGTCTGTTTCTTTGGACTAAACTCTCCACCTCCTTCTCGGGTGTCAAAAGAGCTTTTTGCATCATCAACGATCTTCCGCCTTCAGCATCTTCTGCCTCAACATCCCGTCTCTGCGCTTCAGTGATGTGAGTCTCACCTCCTTCTTTCTTTTTATCTAGACACTCGTAAGAATTGTGTCCATTTTTTCCACATGTGAAGCATGTTATTACTCCACCTCTTCCTCCTCCTCTACCTCTAGTACGAGGAAAGATATTATTATCAGCATAATCTCCTCTCTGTTCGGTATGTTGTCCTCTCTGTTCATCATATTGCCCTTGCTGTGAGGTTCCACCCCTCTCAGCTTGAGTCTGAGGTTTCTTCCAGTCCTCCTTGGGTTTCTGATTTTTATCCCGGGCAACTGATTTGCCTCTGGGCTGACTTCTGCCTCAGCCTCTTTGAACTTGTTTTCGGCTCAGCTTCTCTTCAGCTTTTAGAGCCATATGATAAGCATCTTCCACCATTTGGATGGTTACCATGCTCATCTCATCCTGAATGTCGTATCTCAGGCCATTCATGTATCTGGCAACCTTTTCATCATCGCTTTCCCGATGACCTGCCCTGATGTTCAGCCTGTAGAATTCTTCAGTGTATTATTTCACTATCAACAACTTCTGTCTCAAGTTTTGCATTCTTCGAAGTAGAGTAAGCTGGTAATCTTTGGGGATGAATTTCGCCTTCATCTTCGCGATCATTCTATTCCATCTTTTGATCTTCTGCTTGCCTTTGCAGCGTCTGTCAGCTTGTAACTCATCCCACCACAATGTTGCATGTCCTTTTCATCTCGTGACAACATGTTTGACCTTCTTGTCCTCTTCGACATCTTCATAGTCAAAATATGTGTCCAGAGCTCTAATCCAGTCTAGAAGCTCCTCTGCATCTAGATTTGCCTCATAATCTGGAATGTCCATTTCCGCTCTTGCACCCATTCTTGCAATAGCCCTAATCAAGCATTCATTTGCTGCATCTTCGGCCGCAACTTTCTCCCCTTCATGTTCAGCCTCAATTTCACTTTCGGAATCACTAAGATCCCCAGCACTGACTGTGCGCCTCTGTGCTGTCTCCATGTCCTCAAGTCTGGCGCGTAGATCACACATCTCTCTCTCCATGGCTGGATCAGTGATCTGCCTACCCCTTCTTCTCGGCATTTCCCTCTCCTCTGGTGGATCGGGTGTTTGCTTGTCCCTTCTTCTTGGTGGCATGGTGAATTCTCCTTTTCTCTGCTACAGAAAGCAAAGAACTTTTCTGGGCTCTGATACCAAACCTGACGCAACCCCTCCTCAACCCGCGGGTCGGAAGGTCACGTACACAGGATATTTCCCCTTACACTGGCCCAAAGAGCTCTCGAAAATGGCTCCTCTAATTCCCTTTCAGAAAATCTGCACCCACAATCAACTTCGAGAAATTCCCCCTTGTACTTCGGAAGATCGGACTTCGCACTTCTGCGAATCCGGTGGTCAAGCATCTTGTCTCTCAATCTCCGAAACCCAAAACAATCAACACTTGACCCTTTCCCTTCCCAGTTTTGGATTTCTCCTTATCGCGATTTCAGGAGTCGCGATGTCAAGCAACTCATCCCCTCAACTTTTGAAACTCAATTGATCGAAAGTCAGATGTGCTCACAAGGTTAACCTTTCAACGGTCTTTTTCTCCATCGGGACTTCGAACTTCGCGATTTCACGATTCCTAATGCAAAGGTTTCGGGACTTCACTCCACGAAAACCCGAAATGGTCAATGGAATTTGACTTCTGTGTCGATAGAGCACCACCTATCCACCCTGCCGATTTCTATGGCCCACACGATCCTTTTGTCCCTTTGAGACTTCACGTTTCGTGATTTCGCGAGCCTTGTTGCAAGGATTACGGGACTTCAACCTACGAAACCCCGAAATAGGAATCCGCTTGCAAATCCAACGACCCCTATTGGCTTGAATCTACGGTTCTGCCTCTCCTAAGATTGAACCTTTAGGAATACTCGCTGTAACTCCCCTGCTCCTCCGTGAGATCTGACGGCTCACGGGACTTCGTGAATTCTCCACAGAGAATTCCGATCGTCCGTTCTTTCCTTGAGAACCTCTGCACGAACTAAACAAAGTATCTCTCTCCGCAGAACTTATCCTCCTGCGGTCCGACGTCACTACGCCTTCCTTCAAATTTTCAAGGTGCTTGGCCTCTTGCCTTCCTTCGACCCCTTCGAAGGTTCAAATCCTTCTGAGCTTTCCCACGACTTCGAGTCTTTAAGAAAAATCTTGCTCGCACTCCTTGCGATAGACCTTCAAACACTTCCAAGTGCTGAACTCTTTTCGACTCTGCGCACACCTGCAGCAACAGTCTCTCAATACTTCGCTCAGGTCCGT
>JASDQU010374354.1:74654-84757 GCA_032191745.1 Picea mariana | reverse complement strand
TTATGCAACAGGTATGGGGATGTTGGCCCATGGGTTTACTCATGTTTAGGCCCATTTTGTAATGTATAAATAGAAAGCTAGGCGATGTAAGTAATGGGTGTGATGCTAGGTGCTAATTATTGTGCCAAGTGCAAGAGGCTCTTTTCTTAGTGTATGTTGAGGTTGTAAAGCTAAGTGTGGGCCATCTGTAGTGCTTTTTGCATAGACTGTGTAAGGAGGCTTGGAGTTGTGATCTAACTCGGGCTTAGATGACCTGTTGCATAAACCCTAATCCCAAAGATGACCTAAAAAGGGGTCAAGATCCTGTCCTCTGCGGAGTAGGGTTTTGATGATCTGTTCCTATAAGAAGCTTGACAAAATATAATAAAGAAAGAGAAGAGTTGGTGGACGTAGCCCCACATTTGGGTGAACCACATATATCTTGTGTTATGGTTGATTTGTGCATTCTGGTTGTTATATTGTTCATATGACTTAAGCTTAAGTGTAGTAATGAATGTTTAGATGAATCTAGTATGATAGCTTAGTGCTTAAGTGATGTGAATAAAAGCTAGATCTGATATTTTTCCATGTGCTACATGCTTAGATGTGTTAGATATGGTTG
Source organism: Picea mariana (assembly GCA_032191745.1). Lineage (NCBI taxonomy): Eukaryota > Viridiplantae > Streptophyta > Pinopsida > Pinales > Pinaceae > Picea > Picea mariana. The sequence goes on along the minus strand of JASDQU010374354.1, from coordinate 84,156 downwards.
AATACTACGTTGTTCTGTAATTAGGGTTTGGATGTGCAAAGTGGATAAGGGTTAAATACTGATGAATGTTAACTGCTAAGTGATTTGTTAGAGTGGTGTAATCATAAATCTGTGTCACATCTAGGTTGCAGACATTTGAGTTCTGCAACCACCCCTGCCTCTACCTCGGGTGAGACTTCATTTGCTTCGTAGGTGTTACCGAAATGGTAAGTAGTTAGGGTTTTGTTGGTGCACTTTTGAAGCGTTGAACCTTGGGTTTTCCCTTGTGCCAATAGAAGGTGAGGATTTTCTTTGTCTTAGAGGACCTCAAACTATGGGAAATAGTTGAGGCGCCTATTCCTGTTATTCTTGTTACTGCTCCCATATTTGTGGTAGATTTCAGGAAGAGGAACAACAATGCAAAGAGGACCATATGTGATGCAGTGCAGGATCATATCATTCCCCACTTGATTGGGAAGACTTATGCATATGAGATGTGGTAATCTCTATGCAAGTTGTATGAGAGCTCTAATGAGAACTGGAAGTTGGTTCTTCATGATCGACTGAGGAGAATGTGCATGCTCAACGATGAGTCGGTTGCTTCTTTCCTTGTTAGATACACCCATATCAGAGATGAGCTTGAAGTCATCAGAGAGGTGGTGAACCCAAAATCTATGGTGAGTACAACTTTGAACAACTTTACCAAACCTTGGGGTCTATTCGTTCGTGACATTGTTGCCAGGAAGGTTATGCCTACATGGGAGAGGATGTGGGATGAATTCATCCAGGAGGAGACTAGACTTATAGCAGAGGCCTCTGGACAACAACATCAATCGTCAAGTCAGGGTGATGAGGACCTTGCTCTTTGGACAAAGGGAAAGAAGAAGATCAGTTGGGGAGGTCAGTAGGGTCCCAAGTTTGGGGCCCCACCAGAGGGAGGAGAGATCAGCAGTGGGACGAAGAGAGACATGAGCATAGTGAGATGATTTTCTTGTAGAGAGATGGGTCACTATGCAAGACATTGTCCCAAGAATAAGAAGAAGCAACATGATATTTCAGCAGTGATATCTGAGGAACTTGAGTTCGATGAGAAGTTTGCAAGAGAGTGTGCATTCATGACTACTTTGTCTACTGTTACACCATCCAACATTAGACAGAGAGACATAGTTGAGGAGGATTGAATGACTCATAGCAATGATTTCGAGGGAGATCAGACTCAGTTTCCTTGGACACCATCAGAGTGGGTGACTGGTCCACCCAGGATAGCTTCATTTTCAGAGTTTCCAAGTAGACAGAGAGTTGGTGCTACAAATTCAGAGCATCAGAGATTTATGAGGAGGAGAGAGAAGGCACCGTGGAGGCCTGAGCCTCACTTGGCTACAGAGATGGTAAGATAAGGTTCTGGATCCACTTCAGGTGGAAGCTACTTGGTGAGAGGCCAAGTTGATGATCTTGGTGAGATGTCGAGATCTAGGTACTCTTGGTGAGATACCAGGAGGGGAATAATCTTGGTGAGATTCCAAGAGAGTGACTCTTGGTGAGATGCCAAGAGTAGTGACCGTTGGCAAGATGCCAGGAGGTAGAAATCCTTGGTGGGAGACCAAGGTGGATATCTTTGGTGTGATGCCAAGATATAGGTGATCTTGGATATGTGGAGAGACACTTCCATCTATATATCACGTAGATTGAGTAGATCTATGTCAGACTACTTTCAGTGATCAGGGTACAACCATACTCACCAAGTATATGCTAGAAGACAACCATGTCCACTATATGGATGATATTGGTGGTGACGGGCACTTTCCTCGGTAAGAGGGAGTGTTGAGATTTGGGTACCTTGTAAAGTGGTCCCCTTGTGTTTGTGAGATTCTAAACACATGAGAGAAGTACTTTGTACCTTGTAATATGTACTTTGTGTCTAATTTCACTTTTATTTAGGAGATTTAAGTCAAAAGTGAAATTTGGTCATTTTAGCCTAAAGTGACAATTAATTCACAAAGTGGGTGAATTAATAGACATAAATTGAAACTATGGAAACTTAAGTAAAGTGGGTTTTTGAGTGAGATTCTATTTGAGTGATATCAACCATTGATTAGGGATGATATGAGATGATCTCATCCACCAAATTCTTAGGTTTCCTTATGCATCCTAAAGGAGGGCGTAGAGGCCAAGGAGAGGCCACTCACTCATTTGTTCACTCGAGTTTGAGAGATAGAAAGAGGATGAGGTTTCAGGCATTGGGAGAGGAAATCTTGGGTGCCTCCTTGCATGGAGAGAGTCAGTAGGCTTAGTGAACAATTTATTTAGTGGGGAGCTTCCATTTCTGAGGAGGGTGCACTTGAGGAGAAGGGAACATCATTGGTGGGGAGTACTTAGAGAGCTCATATTGCAATGAGGTTTTTTTCATAGGGAGGTACTCATCATTATCATAGTACCATGGAGGGGTTTCTATATCAGAGCTTCCAGTTTCCATCTGGCTTCATTTAAGTGGTCTTGGCAGCATTTCTGAGGGGCACACCATCCTAGGGCACTCTTCCTTCTTTTGGACTTGTATTTCAGCTTGGATCAAGCTGCTATTTTAACATGTTCATCTATATTTTGTACTTGTTGTATTCCACCATCTATTTTCCTCATATATAGACATAGATTCCAAACTAGTTTTCCCTGGGGGGTTTTATCTGTTAGAATATAGAAGATTGTGCTCGTTTTACCATTGACGATACCCTCGTCACCCAACCATAGGCCGAAGCCACCCTTCGAGCACCTTGACCTTGACAGAGAAGAGAATCCTAGTAGCAATCCAATAGCCAAGAGAGGCTAATTCACCAAGCAAGAATAGAAACCAAGCTGATTAGATATTCCCTCCCAGAAGTTGGCGCACACTTTCCCAGAGACTTACGCGCAAAACTGCCATTGCACCTGCGTAGATCTAGCTCTCCCTGCAACTAATGAGATGTGAATAATGAGAAATGGCGCCCTGTATTTATAGTAGTCTGGGCAGGTTTACTGGGGCCAACTTCTCCTTCTGGGTACTAATAAATTCATTTTAAATATATTTCTGCACCGACAACTTGTCTAGGGTTTCCTTCATTTCTTTGCTTCCTTCCAGAGTATTCTAATCTCGTCATAGGTCACAATAGAGGTTCATACCTCCTGAAGCTACCATAATATTAACACTCCCTCCTAGCTAGGGAGGTATTGTCTTGAGCACAACAAACCATTCAACTGGTAGCAAAATGAGCACCGTCATTATTATCCAACTGGATAATATCCTATGACAACTGGTACAATATCAATTGATAGAACACACTTGTGTTTATTCAAGGTAGTACGCAACTACTCAAACCATGACACATAGTCATAAACAGTGGAACAAATCCACCACAGTAGTATATCTCTACTGTCTGGAGACAGACAGTCTCCATAACAATCATCTGATGCCAACCTGCACAGAAAAATATTGTTAAAATAAACTGAATCATTTGGGTGAATCTTTCACTCACGTCTGTGAGATATGAAAGAATATTTGCCCTCAGTATAGAGCATCAACAATGGGCTATCTTCCCTATTCTTCTCAAACAAGGAAGAAGGATTGTTTATGATTTCTGAACCTGGACCATTCCTCACCTTGGGCCATTCTTCCTACACTAATCAAAGTGCACCCTGGATAGAAAGTATAAACCCTAAGGAATGTCTGAGTCTGGACCATTCCCCACCCTGGGCCATTCCTCCTACACTAATCAAAGTGCACCCTGGAGAGAATGTATAAACCCTAAGGAATGACTGTCCAGACCATTTCCTCTATTAACCACAAGAGGAAAAGACTGTCCTACATCAACCTCCAAAACGAACCATTCCTCATGTTAACCACAATAAGAAATCACTGTCTGACGAGGCGGGCCAGTCTTCTTAAGTAACCTTCAAGAAGAGAGACTTCCCTAGACCACTCCCCATGTTAACCACAATGGGAAGTCGCTATCTATGATACATCAACAATCAGACTAGCTCCCATGTTAACCACAATGGGAAGTCACTGTCCGTCAGAAATCTCAATCCACTTTCCGAACAGGAAATAATCTATCCAATCTGGACTATTTTTCAATTACAAAGATAAATAACATTTTAGTTCTCCCTCCTAATCTGGAGAGTCATTTAGTCACAAAAATAAATGTTTTCAATAATATTTTTCAGTACTTTCTTCTAACTTGGAGAATCTTCCCTTTCAGCTAAGGGAGTTATTTCCACGATCCCCATCTTCTCTCGAAAATATGAAAACTTAATTATGGATAGATATTTTGTCAAGATGTCTGATGTCTTCTCATCAGTGGGGATATACTAGAGCTTTACCTCTCCTTCCTGGACTTTATCTCGAATAAAGTAGTATTTGATATCAATGTGTTTCAACCTTTCATGAAACACTGGATGCTCTGATAATATTATATAACTCTGATTATCACAATATATTATGGTCGATTATGGAATCTAATCAAATAAATCAGAGATTAACTTCCTTAGCCATACTGCTTCTGTGCATGCTTCACATGCTGCCATATACTCTGGTTATGTTATGCTGAGTGCAACCGATTTTTGTTTTCTGCTGCCCCAAGATATCATAGCGGAGCCCAAAATGAAACACATACCTGAAGTGCTCTTTTTGTCTTCTACACTTCCTGCCCAATCAGAGTCTGTGAATCCATGAAGTTGGATATCATTGGATGCAGTATATCTCAAGCCATAGTTTATTGTCCCACGAATATATCCTAGGACATGCTTTGCAGATATCCAATGCTCTTGTCTAGGTTCCACCTGGAACTGACTTAATGTATTTACAGCAAAGCAAATATCTGGTCGAGTATTTACCAAATACATCAATGATCCAATTAGTTGTCGATATAGAGATGGATCTACTAGATTGGAATATGGGACTTTCACTTTTCTTATATCTGCATTCATAGGAGTGTCCATGGACTTACAGTCCATCATTCCAAACTTCTGAAGGATCTTTATTGCGTACTTTCCTTGTCCAAGGAATAATTCACCACACTTCTACCATACTTCTAGTCCCAAGTAATAATGCATGAGACCTAGATATTTCATATCAAATTCAAAGGCTAATTCATTCTTGCACTGGATAATGAGAGATTGTTCACCTATTATTAATAGATCGTCAACATATAATAGTAGAATCACTGGTGCGTTATCCACGCCTTTGTAATAAAGGTTTGGATCTGCATGACTCTTGGAGAAACCAAGTCTTGTTAGATAGCTGTCCATTCTGGTGTACCAAGCCCTTGGAGCTTTCTTGAGTCGATATAGATATTTCTTCAATCTGCAAATGTGAGTGTCTCTGGAATGCACCTCGAATCCTTGAGGTTGTTCAATATACACTTCTTCTTCAATAGCTCCATTGAGGAAGGTTGTCTTTACATCCATCTGATGTAGATTCCATCCCATGGAAGCGACAAGAGATATGATAGCTCTGATGGAGGTATACCTAGCCATCGGAGCAAAGGTTTCGTCATAATATTCTCCCTCCTTTTGGGAGAACCCTCTGGCCATGAATCTTGCCTTGTATTTATCCACGCTTTCGTCTGCTGCACGTTTGATCTTGTATACCCATTTTGAGGTTACCACTAATTTTTCTTTAGGTCTAGGTACAATTTCCCATCATTTTTCATAATGGATTGATGTTCTTCTGCCATAACTTATTTCCATTGTCCCTTTTGGATTGCTTCTTCAAATGTGGTAGGTTCTTCATCTAGAAGCTTCGCCATGTATGCTGCATAACTTGAGAATCTTTTCGGTCTTTTACTCTTCCTAGATGTTCCTTCTGGAACCTTGATTCTTTCTGTGTCTTGTAATGTAGCTTCAAGCCAAGATAGTCGTTTCTTGGTCTTTGGTATGATATCTAAATCAATGTTCTCACATTACTCCATAGAATGATCAGGTTGATCCTTTTCGTTATTTTTGTTTTCTGTGTTTTCTTCATTATGTTCTTCAAGTTATTCTTCTTTTATAATTTCTTTGATGGATTTCCTGAAGGCCATCCTTTCATTGAACGTTACGTCTCTGCTAACTTCTATCTTGTGTTGTTCTGGAATACATATTCTATAGGCTTTGGATGAATTACTATATCCCACGAATATCCCCTTCTTTCCCAAGGGTTCTAGTTTATTCCTTTTGTCGTTGGGAATATGAGAGTAAACTGGACATCCAAATATTCTTAGGTTTTCCATGTTAGGTTTCTTACCTAAGAAGGATTCTTCTAGTGTCACGTCCTTCAATATACGATGAGGGATTCTGTTATGTACATATATTTCTTTCATTGCTGCTTCTCCCCATAGAAACATGCATATACCTTGATCGTTCAATAAGGATTTTGCCATTTCTTTGATAGATCTGTTCTTTCTTTCAGCTACACCATTTTGTTGAGTATTATGAGGAAAAATCAGCTTCCTCCTAATCCCCACCGATTTGCAGAATGCAAAAAACTCCTTTGATGTGTATTCTCCTCCATTATATGTTCTTAATGTCTTAATCTTATTGTTCGTGAGGTTTTCTATTTCTGCCTTGAATTCTTGGAACTTGCTGAATACTTTGTCTTTTGATTTCAGTAGGTATGGCCACATCTTTCTTGAATAGTCATCTATGAATATTACGTAGTAAAGAGATCCTCCTAGAGATCTGACTGGCATTTGACCGCAAACATTTGAGTTTATTAGATCTAGGATTTCCTTAGATTTGTTGTTGCTGCTTGGGAATGGTTTCTTGATATTCTTCCCAAGGGCACATCCCTTGCAGATTCCTTCATGTGTAGATTTCAATTCTGGTATTCCTTCAACCATTTTTTCCGAGAAAAGGTAATGCTTGATAATTGATATGAGCATACCTTCTATGCTAAAACTCATTAGGGTTGACTTTGTCATGTACTAGAGATTCTTCATTTTGTTCTAGTAGTCTATACAGATTTCCTGCATGACTTCTAATAACCCTAGCATCCTCTATGATGGAATTCTTATGCCATGATAACACCTTTTCATCCATGAAGGCTATTCTGTTTCCTTTGTCTTCTAAACATGATATCAATACAAGATTCTTTTCTAAACCAGGTACATATAAAACATTGCTTAAGTGAACATGATTACCTGATTCCAACTTGACGGAGGCTTGTCCAAATCCTTCGATAGGGTAAGTGCTTTTTTCTCCAAGCTCCACTTTGTACGTGTCTTCTTCTCATTTATATTTGAGAGTCTAGCTTGATCTCCCGTCATGTGCCTAGAATCTCCACTATCAATTATCCACATGTCATCTTCAATCATTCTAGTAAGTGCTGAGTAGTGTAAAAGACTGATTGTTTCACACATGTTTTTGGTTGACTGGTAACTGGTCATGCCTTGATCCAAAAATTCAACTTTGTCATTTCTGTCTCCTGAGAGATCTAAGAGGTGTGCTGAGTTAGGGTGCATCTGAATATCTTCTTTTTGAGTGAGATGCTCCATCACAAGGTGTTGAATAAGAGATTTAGGGTTTCTTCAACTGCTTCTGCTAGTAACCCTAGATGCAATGTTTTGGAAGTTTCTCTTGCTAGTAACCCTAGAAACAGTTACTTAGCAATCTCAATGTCCTAGAATCTATGTTTCTTTCCAGCATTTTAGGCTGAATGAAGGAGGCATGGGCCCATAACCTATTAGAATATAGAAGATTGTGCTTGTTTTACCATTGACGATACCCTCGTCACCCAACCATAGTCCGAATCCACCCTCCGAGCACCTTGACCTTGAAAGAGAAGAGAATCCTGGTAGAAATCCAATAGCCAAGAGAGGCTAATGCACCAAGCAAGAATAGAAACCAAGTTGATCAAATATTCCCTCCCAGAAGCTGGCACACACTTTCCCAGAGACTTGTGCACAAAATGGCCACTGCACCTGTGCATATCTAGCTCTCTCTGCAACTGCTGAGATGTGAATAATGAGAACTGGCGCCCTGTAATTATAGTAGTCTGGGAAGGTTTACTGGGGCTGACTTCTTCTTCTGGGTACTAATAAATTCATTTTAAATATATTTATGCAGCTGACAACTTGTCTAAGGTTTCCTTCATTTCTTTTATTCCTTCTGGAATATTCTAATCTCGTCATAGGTCACAATAGAGGTTCATACTTCCCGAAGCTACCATAATATTAACATTATCCAGGGTCATGTTTTTTAGAATATGAAAGATGTGTGCTCGTTTTACCATTGACAATACCCTTGTCACCCAACCATAGGCTGAAGCTCCGAGCACCTTAACCTTGACAGAGAATCACTCCGGAAGCAAACCCTAGGCTAGATAGCCAAACAAAGGGTAGCGCACCTTTTCCCAAGGATAGTGCATCAACAAAGTCTGATCATATGTTCCAAACCCTAGCCAAGAGATAGTCCAAGCCAAAACATAACTGCTAGCGGCAACAGCTGCACCAACAACTCTCCTCCAAACCTGCATGCAAGACTGCAACTGCATTGCGAAGGATTGGCTCTCTGCAACTACTGAGATATGTCAAATGAAAGATTGATGCCCTGTATTTATAGTGGTTCTAGCAGACTTTTTGGGGCCGACTTCTCCTTCTAGGTTCCTGTTTGTTCAGTATATTATTATTATTTCTGGCTGACTTCTTCTCTTAGAGGCTAATAACCTAATATAAATTATCTTCTTGAGCCGACAAGTCTTCTAAGGTTATTAGCCAACTCATTAGGGTTTCTTCTTACTTCTTGGAGTATTCTATTCTCGTCAGGTTCACACATGGAGGTAAATACCTCCCACAACTACCATAATATCAACACTCCCTCCTAGCTAGGGAGGTATTACAGGTAATGGTATTGAGCACAAAAACATACCATTCACCCGGTAGCATCAACATAGTCATCTAGACTATCTCATGACTAGATCATGAGCACCATCATCACCATCAGTGTCATTAGCTGCATCAGCTCTTAAAACCATACTCTATCTGAGTAATCAGACATGATGCTCACTCCAAAGAGTGATACAAATCCATTCTTCTAAGCTAGAAGAGTAAATGCTCTGAACCATTTTCCGTTTGGAAAATATCTGTTCATCATTCATGTGGCTGATGATTATCTCCAATAAACTGTTGATAGTTTTCAAGGCAATCAAAACAAAAATAGAACACAACCATGTCTATCCATAGTAGTACATAACTACAATCCAGTGGTACACTACCACACCAAGTAACACACAAGTACTTGATCAACAACAGATAGTCACAAATAGTGGAACATATCCACCACAGTAGTCTACATCTACTGTCATATAGTCTTCATAACAAACATCTAATAGAAACCTGCACAAAAACAATGTTATGATATAAACTGAATCATCTGGGCCAATCTTTCACTCACATCTGTGAGCTCTGAAAGAATATCTTCCCTTAGAGTAGAACAATGAGATATCTGGACTATTCTTCTCAAGCAAGGAAGAATAATTGTCCTGTCTTCTGAACCTGGACCATTCCCCACCCTGGGCCAT
>JASDQU010374354.1:43373-58636 GCA_032191745.1 Picea mariana | reverse complement strand
ATACATGCCGACTTGATAAGTTATGATAGTGAAGTAATAAGGTTGATGGTAATGAGTAAAAGGAACTTGAGGTTGATGTAGTGCATTGTTATGTGAGTTGATATGAGATATGGTATTGAACTTGTGATTGGTTTACATGGCATGAGTTATATGGTATTTATTTTTAAAGGTTATGCGAACTATATGAGGTTGAGTTGGCATACACATATGATGGTTGGTTTTGAATGGCGACATGATGGGCTGACCATGCATTGAATTTGCAAGGACGTGGGAAATTGATCCCATAGTTGAAGCTGTGGAGAAATAAAGCTCGAGTTTGGCTTGGAAACCCTACTCCTGGTAGTTGCAACAACCGTTTCTCCCATAGCACTGATATAAAATATCTTTAAGGCAAGTTATGTACTCACTAGTTTGTTGAACATCTCTTGCATTGGTTTTGCAAAAAAATGAATTAGTAATAGATCTGGTTCTTGAATGGTATTGAGTATGTGGCTCTTTCTCCTTGCTTTTCACTCTTAATGGAAATTATTGTTCAAGGGTTAATGTTTTAAAAGAAAAAGAAGTGGTTACTCTCTGTTGATTGTCTTCCTCTTTCCATGCATTATTTCACTTCCCATTTCTTTGAAAATTTATCAGTTATGGCTCTTGGGATAAAATCCATTTTGGTAAAGGTCATAAGTTGTGACCTGGGTTCAATTTCTTGGAGAATTCCCCTATTGTTTGATACGCCAACTTTAAAAAACCCTTCATTTTGCTGAGTAAATTTTGGTTTTAATCCACGTTGGTAATATTAGATATGGTCATTTATTGTTTGAATTCTGGGTTTAAAGTTCTGTTTGTATATACACCCAACAATGGTTTATGTTAAAGTGGATAAACTTATAGTTGCAACCAACATTAAATTTCCTTTGGTTTTGTTGAGTCCAAGTCGAGTTTTGAATTCGTGACCATATAAAGGATAATGTGTTTTTTTATTGAGTTCAAGAGTTAATATGAACTGTTCGTCCTAACATTGTTCACACAATCAAACAATGGTTTTAGTCGCTTTATTTGTGTGGTTAATAATGAAAGTATTTGTGTGGTTAAGAATGAAACTCAAGTTCGAACTTGAGTTTGAAAATTTTGGTTTTCAAAGGATTTTTATTTATTGTTTGGCCGCCTGGTTATATCGGTTTCAAACGCTGGTTATATCTAAGTGCATCTTGTTTAGTTTGAAAGAAATGATAGGGGTCATACCCTTTCTCTGTTGACACTGTTTTAAGAGATTCAAATTTAGAACATATGTTCATGATGTGGTTATAATTTGGTATGCTACAACAATATGCACAATTTTTGATGCATTACTGTATATTATGTGGACTATGTGCATTTTTGTTGGCCATGACAAATCGTTTGAAACCCTTGTTGGTATAACTAAGATAACTTAAGTTGCATTTTTTTCTTAAGCTCGCTTGCTTACTTCAATTGATACTCAGGTCATTGCCAAAGTCACACCCTTTGACTATTACACCTTATATTCTACATCAGTCCAGAACAACCACAAGTTCGACACTCTAAATCGTCATTTGATTATTTGATTAATTTCGATAATACAAAAATAACTTAGAAATGTGTGAGCTTCATACCCTAGTAGTTGAATGAGAACTCAAAATTGTTGTCCATCACCTAATTCATTGCACTTCCATGCATTAATTGTCATTTCATTCTAGATTGCAACAAACTCCATCAACCATAAATGCACACAACCATACTTATGTGGGTTGCATATCTATGTATATCAAATGATGAGTATGCGCCAACCATTCAACATTCCAAAGTATAATGTTACAAACTCATGTTATTCCAAGGACCAAAACTATTCCAAATCTTTGATTTGTATGCCAAGTACAATGTATAATATATAATGAAATACAACCCATATACAATAACCATGCTATGTCAAATGTCAAACAACTCATAATCATGTTCTATTATTTATAAAAAACTATCATATGTTGAGGGATGAGAGATTAATTACTCATTTTAGACCTTTAAAATAACTTTGTCACATATCACATCCAAGTATCCATAGTGATTTTGTGATGAATTTGTACTGAGCATATGATAAAAAACACAACGAGTTCATTCATGGTGCCATATATCTCTGGAACATATCGTATATCAACCAAACTCATCCAATGTTATAAAGTGAGAATTCCATCATTGACTTGAAAATTTTGCATACAGTTTTGACATATACACCCAAGAAAACATCTTGCAACCACTTCATACCAAGCACAACAAGTTTGTCCATGATGCCATACATTTTTCCAAAAATGATACTCTTTTAGAACTTATTTGATAATTTTCCTAGTGGGGACCCCTGTCTTCCTTGGTGAAACAAGATGAGGAAATTGGTATTGCAACTCTTTGCATGATTTCATAAGGTTGAGACAAATTTTTTGTTTAACACATGGTGACTTCACAAGGTAGTCTACTTTTAGTAGAGTAGAACTCATGATTTTTGGTTTTATAACTAAGAATTTTTTGGTCTTTCAAATTTGTTGATTGTTCATTTGTTTCAAATATGATTTGTGAAGAAAAACTTTCAGATCACAATTTTAAATGTATGCCAATATGACACTCATGGAAGGGGAGTAAGGGAAAGAAGAAGGCCAGGAAGAACTGTATCAATCAAGTTTCAATAGGGAAGTTTTAGTTAGTTAACAATTAGTCAATAGATAACATTGCAAACATAAAAATGAAAACTTAATTGTCTTTGTTGTTTGTGTCATCAAACACTTGGGACAAATTAGTAATAATTTTGTAGGAAAAATGAAAAATAATGAAACTTGACTGATCTAGATACTTGAAAAATTCTTCAAAGAAATAAAATTCAAGCAAAATGAAAATAAAACCAAAAATAGAACTAAATAACAGAAGAACAAAATAAAACAAAAATGAAACATAGATAGAAACACTAAAAAATTTAACTTTTCAGTGCTTTTCTTGGATTCTAGGATAGATGATTAGATCATCAAGATAAATTTGAATGATTTTACCGATAATATCGTCGAAATCTATCTGCATAAGTCATTGAAAAGTGGTACCTGCTCTGATTAATCCAAAAGGCATACATTCGTGAGCAAAGGTGCCCCAACGGGTGACGAACATGGTTTTGTACTTGTCAACTCTCTTGACACGTATCTGATTGTATCCTAAGTAACCGTCAAGAAGCAACATCATTTGGGATCATATCACTTGTAAAATTAATTCCATGTTGGGAAGTGGAAACTTTTCTTTAACATTTTCCCTATTCAAGGCACAAAAATCAACGCATACCCTGATATCTCTATTCTTTTTCCATATCGGGACAAGATTTTCCACCCATTTTGAATATTTGATAGGAAAAATTATATGATAACAACTTGTCAACCTCCTTCCTAATGGTTACCTCAAGTGCAATATTTTTTGGTATTTGTCTTTGTCTTACTGGCCTTGCATCTTCTTTGATAGGTATTGTGTGTTGAATAACACTTTGGTTGAAACCACACAAGTCATTGTAGAACCATGCAAAGACATCCTAAAATTCACATAACAAATCTGTGAACTTCTATTTTCTTGTTCGGAACACTGGGCTTCAATTTTCAAAATATTTGGATCTCTTCAGTCCCTATGTTCACATGAATAGTTTCTCCTATTTTTCTTCTTGATTCCTCCTTTGAGTTCTTCTGAATACTCACATCACTTGATGAGAATGAGCTTTCCAAAGGAGATAATCCCTTGGGGAACCTATTATCTTCTAATTAAATTCTTTCTTTCTTATTGGTGGGTTAATTCTATAAGAAGGAACATATGCTTTCATCGTCAGAAAAAATTGCCAAGAGTTAATGTTGTCAGGAAAATGAGGACGATATAGAGACATGAAAATACAATCTAGTATTTTGGGGAGCAATTGTCTTGAAGGATTAACCACAAAAACAACTCTCCTATCTTCTATTGAGTTTAAATCCCTTCGAATATGAGTAATATTGAAAGATAAAAGATTCAAGATTAAATGCCAAATTGCCTGTGTGTATATTTTCAAGTGCTTGTTTGATGGAATGTAAATCGTTTTGACCAAATTAATGACAAGTTCAGAATCTCCAAAAACAACAAGACGACCACACCCTAAATTAAAAGCATTTTTTATTATGAGCATTAGTGCTTCAAACTTTGCCACATTATTTGTACATGCAAATTCCAACCTATAAGAAAAGTTATGAATTTTACCCAAAGGAGAGTAGAGTATAATACCAACCCTGTTTCCTTTATTTGAACATGTACCATCAAAGTGCATATTATAGATACCATCTTCAAGATCATGAGACTGCATGACATGATTATCATCTTCTTCTAAAAATATAAAATAAACACCAATATCTTCTTCAACAAAATTTACATGTGATCGAGGCACACTTTCAATATATGGTGAAATTATTCCTTCACGAAGGGACATGTGCATGTCATCCAATGACATATATCCACTAGTTAAAACTTTCCAATATCTTCCTAGAATAGTATAATAATTTCTTACTAGCATATCTATGACTTGTATATTACAGGTGGTTTTGATTTCAGGATGTGCACATAACACCAAAGTTGCATCTCTAATTTCACCAATGGTAGCTTGTTGTTGACTATTATATGCTAACATGCATTTTGAGTTTTCATTGGTGCATGAAAGACCTAATTCGAGGTGTTCTTGATTTCATGATGTGCACACAACACCAAAGTTGCATCTTTAATTTCACCAATGGAAGCTTGTTGTTGACTATTATATGATAACATGTTTTTTGAATTTTCATTGGGTGCATGAAAGACCTAATTCTTCCATAATGATTTTGGACATAACATTGGGACTGAATTCCCCATCAATTAGACAACAATGTTCAATTTTATTTATAATTTTCATTGAAACATAAAAGGGAAGATTATTTATTGGATTCCTAGGATTATATACACCTAATTTATTTACATACAATTCTTCTTCATAGTGTTCTTCAGCTAAACTAGAAACAATAGAAGTCTTGCCTTCCATAAAATCTTTAAGATGCTTTTGCTACTTACGAACAATTACCATATCTAATAAAGAAGCATCAGTTTTTATATTAGCCAATTGTTTCAAAATGTTATACCATGATGAAGAAGAGGAGGCTGGATTTACCTCAGTTTATTGAGTACCCCTTGTGGCTTGAGAATCATTTTGATGAGAGGATGTGCTTGGGGAAAAAGTGTTTTTTTGAGGACCAACCTTGTTCTTGTTTTGATAAGATTTATTCTATATATCAACCATCATTACATACTCTTCGAGAGCCCAATCCAAAGCAACAATTGTGGAATCATATATTTTCCCAAAAATCCTTTGGTGTTCCTTCTCACCTCACAAGTATTTTCATCATGATTTTCTTCATAGAAATTACACCATGCTCTCGAGAGTATTGCATTAGGATGAAAATTTTGATGCTGATTTGTCAAAGTAGCTTGTGTGGAGGTTTAAGCAATGCCATTTCTTTAAATAACAATCACCCTGTTTCTCATGTCTTGTACAAGCTGCAATACAGTTGACATATTACTCTGCTTAACTTGATCTTCAACATGGAGACCCATTCTTGTCAACTGTTAAAAATGATAGGTGCGCTCGTTTCATCATACAATATCTCAATATTGCCACCCAACCATAGGCACAAAGGCCACCCCCGAGCACCTTAACCTTGACAGATAGAACAATTCTGGAAGCAAACCCTAGAACCAATAGCCAACCAAGGTAGTGTACTTCTCTCCAAATCTAGCGTACCATGTAGAGAGTCCAAACCATAAACAAGGCAGAAATTCCAAACCATAACCAAAGACCAAGTCACTACTGCAGCAGCTGCAGATTTCCTCCAGTCATGCTCACCACTTGTCCTTATGCAGTTGTGAGAGTGAGTGAGTACAAATGAGCTCTAACGCTCTCTATTTATAATGCTCCAACTCACCTAACTGGGTCGACTTATCTTCATGGAGTCTAATAACTCAATATTAATTATTCTCTTGAGATGACTTGTCTTCTAGGGTTATTATCCAATGTTTTTGGGTTTCTCTTGCTTCCCAGAATATTCTAGTCTCGTCAAANACCTCCCGCAACTACCATAATGTCAACACTCCCTCCTAGCTAGGGAGGTATTAAAGGAAATGGTCTTGATAACAAACAAACCATTCAACATGTAACACCATCATAGTGACACAAGCTATCTCATGATCAAATAATGAGGACTATCATCACTATCCAACTAGATAGTCTCCATGGAAATTAGAACAATGCCATCCAATATAACACAACTATGTCTATTCATAGTAGTATACGACTACTATCCGGTGGTACACAACCACTCCTAGTAGCATACAACTATTAACCAGTGACACATAGTCACTACTAGTGGATCAAATCCACCAAAGTAGTATACAACTACTGCCCAGAGACATACAATCTCCATAACAATCATACCATCTGATATCAACCTACATCAACAATGTCATGATACAAAATGAGTCATTTGGGCCATTCTTCCATTCACATATGTGAGATATGGAAGAGCATCTTCCCTCATAAAGTCAAACATCAACCATGGGCTATCTGGACTATTCTTCCCAAGCATAGAAGAATAATTGTCCCCGATTGTTGAACCTGGACCATTCAACTTAAATGGGCCATTATTGCAGCACGATTCATAGTGCAAACTGGAGAGAATGAGTCTACCCTAGGGAATGACTGTCCCCTATTGCTGAACCTGGACCATCCAACCTAATTGGGGCATTCTTCTGACACAATTCACAGTGAAACTTGGAGAGAATGAGTCTGCCCTTGAGAATGACTGTCCGGACCATTTCCTATGGAAATGACTGTCCTGCACCAACCTCCTACATCAGACCATTCTTAGAAACTACTCACAACTATGAACTTCGAAAGAATCACTGCCCAGAGAGGCAGAACATTATGTTTGACCACTTATTAGAGTGATTGCCAAGGAGAATGATGGTCCTAGACCATCCCCCCACACTGGCCACAAGGGGAATTGTTGTCTATGGTACATCAACAATCTGTCTAACCATGACTATCTGTTATGGACCATTTTCCGAACTGAAAATTGACTGTCCATCATAAATCTTGGACCACTTTCCGAACTAGAAAGTGACTGCCCAACCTGGACCATTTTCCAAAGTGGAAAATGACTGTCTATATATTAATAACATATTAGTGCTCCCTCCCAAACTGGGGAGTAATCACTTCCTTTTCCAATAAGGAATTCATCTCCATGAGTCGAACTTGTCCCTCAAGTACGCAAACTTTTCATCTTGGAAAAAGGCTTTACCAAAATATCTGCTATCTACTCATCATTGGAGATATATTGGAGAACCACTTCTCCCCTCTATACTTTATCACGAAGAAAATAGTACATGATCTCAACGTGCTTCGACCTGTCATGGAACACCGGGTTCTCTGAGAGATTCACACATCTCTGGTTATCACAATATATCACGGTCGAATCCAACACATGATCAAACAGTCTAGAAACTAGCTTACAAAGCCACACTTCTTCTGTACAAGCATCACAAGCTGCAATATACTCTACTTCAGCAGTGCTGAGTGCAATAGATTTCTGTTTCCTTTTAGCCCATGATATCATGGCAAAGCTCAAACTAAAACATATCCAAGAAGCAGTTCTTCTTTCATCTATACTCCCTAGCCCAATATGAATCAATAAATCCATGCAACTGTTTATCATAACTCAAACGTCCCACGAAGATATTTCAAGGCATGGTTTGCAATTATTCAATTCTCATGGCTAGGTTCCACCTGGAACTATTGTTGAAATTAATGCAGCTGCAAGAGCCATTCTATGGAGGATGGAAAAGATCCTAGCTATGGATTAGGGCTACCAACACACTACTAGGGTTTCTTGGTATGAGACCAAGCAATGAGAGCCATGGAAAAAGGCCCTAGTGAGGGCCCCCAATATATGATGGGGGTTCTTGGTCTTAAGACCAAGCAGTAAGTCCCTAGATGTGTCTAGGGCCCCTGGATGTGTTCCAGGGAATCCTTGCCCGATGCTTGGATTGATCCTTGGATATGTTCCTTGGTAGTTGATATAAGTCCCTAGATGTGTATAGCACCCCTGGATGTGTTCCAGGGAATCCTTGCTCAGTGCTTGGATTGATCCTTGGATGTGTTCCTTGGTGGTTGATATAAGTCCCTAGATGTATTCTAGGGCCCCTGGATGTGTTCTAGGGAACCCTTGCTTAATGCATGGGTTGATCCTTGGTCTTTTACCTTGGTGGATAAGACCCTAGATGTGTTCTAGGGACCCCAAATGTGTTTTGGGGATACTTGGTCTTTGACCAGGTAAATCTTGGTGTAATACCAAGATGTGTTGATGTGTGATCCTCTTCCTCTCTCCCGGGATGGTCCATGAGACCTAGGATTTCCTATGAAGATGAACATGACCACATTGTTGATGTACCCTCTTATGCAGTGATGATAAAGTTTATAGGTCATTATGAGACTCATGTGGACATGTTTTTCCATTATGGACCCCCCCTTGACTTTTTTCATAACATATACCCCCTTGTTGTTTTACTTTCCCTCTTGTTTTATGTGATTGGGGTTTTATATGTAATTAGGGTTTTTATAAGTTATATTGATATTAATTGAAATATTAATTAATATTTATATTAATTAAATGTCAATATTTAATTATAATCCTAATTACCCTAACCCCCCTCTCCCTAACTATAAATAAGACCCTACCCTATAGCATTTGATTATACTCACACACTCTCCTCTCTCTCCTTGCTGTGGCTACCTCAGGGACTACTCTCTTTTGTTGGTGCAACCTCTCTTTTGGTTATTAGTTCAAATCTGAGTTTCCCTTGTTGGTGCGACCTCTGTTCTGGTTATCAATTTTTCAGATTTGAGTGTTTTGGTCTTAGATGGAAGCTCCTCCTTGCTATCTGCTAGTGTATAGGTTGCATGCGACCCCTCTTCCTACAACTGTCGGATCTGTCATCCAGGTAGAGGCACTTTCTCCTTGGCTTCCATATCTGTTCTAAAGGCCCACAAACATGAGTACATGTGTCGTGGCCTTATTTTGATCTATCTCCTTTGCTATACGAAGGTAGCAAACCTTCCTCATGTCTGTCACGTGTTGAAGTTGAGCTCTCTGGAGAGTATTCTACCTTGTTGTCCAAATTTTTTTGTGATTGAAGGTTTATTGTTTGGCTTGTGGAGAGGATGCTACCTTGTTGTCCATAACTTTCTGTGATTAAGGGTTCGTTGTTTGGCTTGTGGAGAGGATGCTACCTTGCTTTCCAGAACTTTCTGTGTTGAGGGTTTATTGTTTGGCTTATGGAGAGTCTGCTAACTTATTGTCTAGTTTCATTCCTGTGCTCTCTCTGTTTAGTGGAGGGTTATTTATACTGGGGGTAATACTGTTTTCTACTTGGAAGTCTGTGGTATTTTTCCTAATTCTTTTGGGGGTCTATATCTTTGGTAGAACTATCCCACTGTCCACATTAACAGAGATCAAACCCTAGAGGTTTGATCCATGAACCTAAACTAATGTTTGAGCATTTTTCAGAGGTATACATCCACACATGTGACATGTACATATTACATTGATTAAGAGGTAAGCTAAAATGTTTATTTTATACTCATAATTCTTGTTTGTATTCAGATTTGTTTATATCTCTTCATCTATATGATGATCTAGTAAATAATTTTTTTTTAAAAGATTTTTGTTTTTCATTTTTCTCTAATTCTAACATGGTTTTAGAGCTTACTGTGTGAAAAGAGCTCAAGAGTTGCAGACTTGAGCCTGTGTAGATCCACTTCTTAGGGTTTGTAAATCACAAACTTCTCTATTCTCCTTGACTTTCTGACTTTTTGGAGCAGAGAGAGAGAGTACTTGTATGATGACCCTTTTAATAACACCTAATTTCATATTTTGATTTTTCTTTCTGAAGGTGAACATTTTTGTTAAATTTTTCTTACTGGAACGTTGATCTAATTTCTGACACCTTCCATGACCAAACCACTTATGTATCCCAACATCTACGTAGTAAACCCAAGAGGGAAAACTTAATGCATACATCAATTTATAGTGCCCATGATCTTTTGCTGCTTCCAGGCTTTCTGTACCAACCCTGATTAGGAAAAGGCAAAATGTTGAAGGATCCATGAAAGCAACCACAATAGACATTTCCAACATGGGTGGGTCAATCTATGTTTCTGGCAATCCTTAACATTTGAGTATAACACCAAAGCAGGGCGAGTAGAAAGAAAGTTGAATGTTCATTTAGTTCCTCACACGCATGACAATGTGGGATGGCTCAAGACAATCGATCAATACTATGTTGGATCTAACAATTATATATAGGTGGAAACAATAGAATACATCTTGGATTCATTTATTAGTGCTTTGCAAGAAGACCCAAACCACAAGTTTATTTTTCAGAAGGTGGTGGAGAAAACAAAGCGAAAAAAAGGGAAATTGTTAGAAAGCTTGTTGAATCTAGCCTTATTGAATTTAAATGGGGGATTGTGCATGCATGATGAAGAATCTACTTATTATGCGGACATGTTAGATCAAACAAACCTTGGGCACTGATTTATCAAGAAAGAGTTTGGAAAAGTTCCTCACATTGGGTGGCAGATTGGTCCCTTCAGACATTTTTCCATTCAAGGTGATCTTCTAAGTGCAAAGGTTTTCTAATCTTTCCCTTTGAATGACATCATTCTTCTTATACTTTTCTTCACTCTTTCAAGATGAGAGTTTATAGCAGTATAGAGTTTGTTACGGATAAATTTTCCTTCGCCTTGTCACTAAAATTTCATATAGAAGACAAGAAAGTAAGCACTCAATGTAACCTACTTTGAGTGTAGGGTAATTAGTGATCATTTCTGAGATGCCTCTAAGGGTAATCATTCCAATGCAAGGAATGGGGGAGTTTGAAGACTTTTTTTGGTGATTTTTTATGGCTTAATGATGGACAACCATATTCATCTTGCAGATTTTATAACAACCCTATCCGCTAATGGATAGAGAAAGCATGTAGTGGCAGTTGTCCTCCTTATGATCATGATTACCACTTACATGAATTTATTTTTTCACTTTATGATTGTTGTCCTCCCTCACTTTCATTAAATAAAGGAAGGAGAAGTCTTTTCATAATTCTTATTGAACACATGCTTGTGTTAAGAGAGGTAGAGCGAACTTGTCTCTTTCATTATACTTTACCTTATTTATCTTGAGCGGTAGGGTTCATGAGAAGATTCAAGAAGAAGAGATGGGATTTGTGGCATATGGTTACCCCAGTACTATTTGGACTGTTTGAAGCGGAGGGGATAGTGAAAGACTATCTTATTTATTCTCCTGTACATTTGTGGGATGCAAGTTTGGGTGCCAAAGTAAAATTGTTGGGATTTTTGGTAGAGTGACCAATGCTAGTTGAGAGAGATTTCTTGTTAGGAGAATATGGAGGCTAGTGTTCTTTATTTTTGGTGGATCCTTGGTTTTCTATTGCAGATTCCTTGAGATCATGTTCAATTTTCCTCTTTCAAATTCATTGGCACTCAAAGAGGATTCTCAGTATTTTTCAAACTGAATGTACATGGGTACACTTACATTACATTGCGTAGCCACAATTACCCATATGCATTTTATCCTACTTGGGCTCTCCCATGTCAACTTCGACAGAAATTACTGTGAGAATTTATTGGTTACATCATAGATATTTGTTGCCTTCAAAAGATCCATTTTGATCAATTTCAGAATTAGTAAGTAAATATGATGAGGAACCAAACCCCTATAAAAAGGGGTCAAGCATAGACAAAAAACTAGTAGGATAGTTACTTGAACTAACATATACTACATACACAAAAGATGCCCCAAATAGCTACAATTGGTAGTAGGCTGTAAAGTACAAGTGTGTATTTATCCCAAGCAAGTTAAATCTTTTCATATTAAACTTGGTACCTGCACCAAGTACATCTTGAAGAGATACAACATTGGTCAAAGGATCTTGTAGGTTTAGAGGGAGCCAGTTTTCACATGCAGGAAGGCAGACATTTTATGAGACTTAGAGGGAGCAATCCCTATATGTGATTTAGGCCATGACATGTAGCAGATGGAAGTGTTGAAAAATTCAAAGGAATTGACTATGATGAGACCTCTACCAGGTATACTTCCATCAGATTCATTATATCCCTTGCTGCAGTTTTTGGTTGGAAACTTCACCAGATAAATGTTAAGACTAATTTTCTTAGCGATGAAGTTGAGAAAGAGGTTATATCGAACAACCTAAGGGGTTCTTAATCCATGAGAAAGAATCCCATAAATTGAAGCAAGCTCTGAGAGCTTGGTATGGAAGAATTGACAGTTTCTCTACAAAGTCTTGGGTTCACCAAGAGTATTGAATATTCCAATATTTATATAAAGATTGTACATAATCATCCTGTTATCTTAGGATGATCTATTCCTTACAGTAAATGAAAATTTGATAGCTCAGAGTAAGAGGGGTCTTTTCAACAGAATTTGAAATGAAAGACTTGGGTATTTTGCATTATTTTTTGAGCTTAGAGGTGTGGTAGAGACTAGGTGAGATCCTTCTCTCACAAGAGAAAGTATGCAGTTGATATTCTCTGCAGACTTGACATGTTTAACTGTAAGTACATATCCACATCGATGATTTCTAACCTGAAGAATTTATAAGACCTAGCTACAGGTTCAGATCCGAAAGACCTCACCATATATCGATAGATAATTGGTTCCTTGATGTATCTTATACATACTAGACCAGATATTTATCATGCAGTGAATGCCCTCAACCAGTTCATGTGTGAATCGAAGCATATTCATATGGTTGATGTTAAACATATTCTGAGATATGTTCGGGGGACTATAGCCTATGGGATTAGATACACTTCCAGTGGAGGTGTAATGCTTCATGGATATACATATTCAGATTAGATGGGAAGTACAATGGACCAGAAGAGTAGTTCCATATATTGTTTCAGATTGGGTTCAACTATGATCTCCTGGTCCAACAGGAAACAAGGCTCCATATCCCAAAGAACTGTAGAGGGAAAATACATTGCTGCAAGTGCTGCCAGTAGAGAAGCAACGTGGCTCATAAAGCTACTCTCAGATTTGTTTAGTGATGAGTTAGAACCCACAATAATCCACTGTGATAACCCGAGCCGTGTAAAGCTCTTCGTGATTCCTGTGTTTTCATGATAGAACAAAACACATTGAGATGAGATATCACTATGTTTGGGACATAGTGCAGAAGAACATTCTCAGTATTCAGTATGTTTTGACGACGAAACAAACCATAGATATTTTGACCAAGCTTTTGTCATTGACAAAGTATGTCTACTTTCGAGACAAGCTTGGTGTTGTTGAGAATGCCTCTCTTGCTGAGAGGGAGTGTTGAAATTAATGCAGCTGCAAGAGCCATTCTATGGAGGATGGAAAAGATCCTAGCTATGGACTAGGGCCCCCATCAAACTCCTGGGGTTTCTTGGTATGAGACCAAGAAGTGAGAGCCATGGAAAAAAACCCTAGTGAGGGCCCCCAATATATGACTAGGTTTCTTGGTCTTAAGACCAAGCAAAAAGTCCCTATATGTGTCTAGGGCCTTTGGATGTGTTCCAGGGAATCCTTGCCCAATGCTTGGATTGATCCTTGGATATGTTCCTTGGTAGTTGATATAAGTCCCTAGATGTGTCTAGGGCCCCTGGATGTGTTCCAGGGAATCCTTTCTTAGTGCTTGGATTGATCCTTGGATGTGTTCCTTGGTGGTTGATATAAGTCCCTAGATGTGTTCTAGGGCCTTTGGATGTGTTCCAGGGAACCCTTGCTTAATGCATGGATTGATCCTTGGTATTGTACCTTGGTGGATAAGACCCTAGATGTGTTCCGGGGAAACCTGGTCTTTGACCGGGTAGATATAGGTGTAATACCAAGATGTGTTGACGTGTGATACTCTTCCTCTATCTCGGGATGGTCCATGAGACCTAGGAATGCCTATGGATATGGTCATGACCATATTGTTGATGTACCCTCTTATGTAGTGATGATAAAGTTTATAGGTCATTATGAGACTCATGTGGACATGTTTTTCCATTATGGATCCCCCCTTGATTTTGTCCTAATTGGTACCCCCTTGTTGTTTTACTTTCCCTCTTGTTTTATGTTATTGGGGTTTTACTTTATGTGATTGGGGTTTTATATGTAATTAAGATTTTTGTAATTTATATTAATATTAATTGACATATTAATTAATATTTATATTAATTAAATGTCAATATTTAATTATAATCCTAATTACCCTAACCCCCCTCTCCCTAACTATAAATAAGACCCTACCCTCTAGCATTTTATTATACTCATACTCTATCCTATCTATCCTTTTTGCGGCTACCTCAGTGACTACTCTCTTTTGTTGGTGCGACCTCTCTTTTGGTTATTAGTTCAGATCTGAGTTTCCTTTGTTGGTGCAACCTCTCTTCTGATTATCAGTTTTTCAGATCTGAGTGTTTTGGTCTTGGATGGAAGATCCTCCTTGCTATCTCCTGGTGTATAGGGTGCATGCGACCCCTCTTCCTAAAACTGCTAGATCTGTCATCTGGGCAAGGACACTTTCTCCTTGGTTACCGAATCTATTCTAAAGATCCACAAACCTGAGTATAGGTGCCACAAAATTGTTTTGAGCTATCTCCTTTACTATATGAAGGTGGCAAACCTTCTTCCTGGCTATCATGTGTTGAAGCTGAGCTCCCTAGAGAGTATGCTACCTGCTGTCTAGAATGTTCTGTGATTGAGGGTTTGATGTTTGGCTTGTGGAGAGGATGCTACCTTTATGTACATAACTTTCTATGATTGAGGGTTTGTTGTTTGGTTTGTGGAGAGGATGCTACCTTGCTGTCCATAACTTTTTGTGTTGAGGGTTTTTTGTTTGGCTTGTGGAGAGTCTACTAACTTATTGTCCAGTTTCATTCATGTGCTATCTCTTTGTTTAGTGGAGGGTTATTTATACTGGGGTAATATTGTTTTCTACTTGGAAGTCTGTGGTATTTTTGCTGTTTCTTTTTGGGGTCTATATCTTTGGCAAAACTGTCCCATAATCCACATTGCCAGAGATCAAACCCTAGAGGTTTGATCCATGAACCTAAACTAATGTCTGAGCATTTTTCAGAGGTATAC
>JASDQU010374353.1:47182-64336 GCA_032191745.1 Picea mariana | reverse complement strand
TTTTAAAATGAATTAAAATCTATAAAAACAAGTGTTACATGGTAGTTTTTCCCTGCCTCCAAAAAAAACGCATTCGCATTAATAAATGTACATATAAATATAAATCAACGTTAATTAAGTATTAATGAAAAGTGCTAACAAAAACTTAAAAAAAAAACATTTGTTAACATATATATATTGTATTGAGTGGTTTAACACTATGACATTGAATTATGACATTTTATTTATAATAATTGATATATCACAAAGATATCTTTGAAATCTATACTTTTATTTATTTCTTAATCATGATGTCCCTAATTAATGGAGGTATCATGGCATTAGTCCCTTGTCTTTGTGGCAAACAATTTTAATCTACACATTGATTTATTGTCTTCAGTCCTTGGTTGGGAATGTGCAACTTGCCTCTTGAATATCATAATGTTTAAAACCCCCACAACATTTCATAGTGCTTTGGTTAAGGTTGTTTCCCTCTGATGGTTATAGTTGGACCTAGAAATCAAACTGTAAATACTTTGTTTTCTACTACAACATTTGTTTTGTTAAAAGCCAACTAGATGCTTTCTATGGAAATGCAGTTGCTTCCTATCCAAAGGTTATTGAAAGGTTATTGTTTTAAGGCAAATAAGCTAAGAAAGGGTTGTCATTGTAATGCAATTGCTTTTCCAAGCGTGTAATTAATCATGTTTAATGATTGTCATGCCATGACATATAAACATTTTAATTGTATTAATGTTTAATTGGGAAATGCTAACCAATTGATTAATGGGTGACACCTTGAAACTACTCGCCATGATACCATAATAAAGATTAGCAAGTGACAGAGAAGAGGGATTCATGTGTAAAAGAAACCAAAGCCACCTTGATGAATAATGTGGAGGAAATAACCACATTTCATGTAGCTTACAGTTGAAGCAAAACAATTAATGAGAAAGGGGGTGGTAGTTGAACAACCAACTACCCCAGATGAATCTAGGTGTTGTAACATTATTTAAATTTTCCGTCAAAAAAATCTAAAAACAAAACTTATGTTTATTTCTAATAAGTCAAATATACATTTAAGATTTTATATTAATTTTTCTTATTATTATTTCAAAACCATTTTTCAAATAATATTTAATTAAATATTTAAAAATTAGTTTTAATTTAGTTTTAGTGTTAAGTTTTTATTTATTTATTTTTATTTTACTAAAACGATTAGAAATTTTTATTAGAAAAGGGGTTGTGCCAGGGCAAAAAACAACCATACAAAATTTCAAAATGGCAGAGTCATATAACAGAGTTACTTGTTCATTGTTCATTCAAATTCCGCAACTGGTCAATTTCACTTCGTTGGGTCTGCATTCTTTCCATCTTACAGTCATTGCATTCACAACGTTCGTGTATCCACATCCTTAACTTGAGGATGCCACAACCTAGTCGCTTCCAGTGCGTCAATTGCTAGCGTCGATCTGTAATGCTAATCTGATTTTGCAAGGAAATTCATACACCATTTGTCTCAACTTCGACACCTTTTGTAATCTCCATGAATGATGCTGGTTTCATTTCCTAATTGATGAAGGGCGCCTCCATGAAAAACAATGATGAGATGCAAGGAAATTTTAATGTAATGGCTGATGTGAGAGTTGAAGAGCCTATATAAGTCATAACAAATGCAAGGGCAGAGAGGATAATACTTTGCAATTGAAGCTGAGGTTTCCCACATGAATTCGTCGTCTCACATGAGGATGATCTTAATGACAACATGATGAACTGAGGGGATGTGTGTGATTTGTAGAGGGAGCCTCATGTATGTTGTACGAGATCTCCACTAAGCACAAGATGAGTCCATATGACGTTAGCTACTTCAACGCGGAAGGTGGCGGGGTCACATCCCCTCTCATCCATTTTATTATTTCATTGAATTTTTTAAACTTGTTAATCTCCTTGGAAATTTTTTCCATTTAGGAAATATGCACGCACTGGTTGTGGGAGGTAAATTTGTGTGCAGTCCTAGTTGATTCCAAGCTTACTTTATTCTAATTTCTTAGCTGCTTTGGCCAAAGAATCTGTTATCTATATCTTCTTTTTATAGATGTGATAATAACCTATTGATTTGAATTTGTGCTCCAAACTCTCGATCCTGTGGAAGATCCTCATATTATTGGGTTGAACATTTTTAATAAGTTTTCAAAGAACTTTGAAAATCAAATCGCAATCTCCAATATCAACTAGTCAAGAGGAGGTGTTTGCTAGGATGATGTGCATTCACATGTAAACCACAAGTGCCTCCACTTGATTATTGGAGGTTTTTCCTAGTAACCACGAAAATTCAATGTTCTCTTTTCCCTCAGAGTCAAATATGACTCCCCTCACACCTACCGCCCCTTTTAGTGTTAATTTTTGTTAATAAAACGATTATTAAAGTTTAGCGGAAACTTTAATAAAATTTTGATCTTATATAGTTATTTGATTTTATACTAACTAAGCATATGTTTTATTTTACGATGATCGTGCACTTGACATTCTAGATCGACAGACTATATTCTATCGCAGGCCCCTCGCATGTCCGACATTTAACAAAGGGGAGGGGCCCGCAAAACTCAACTCAAGTTAAAGAACGTTTGACGCGTTGCACATCCAGAAATTGTATCCCCTTGGCTTGTAATTAGCCTAACCATACATGACCCCCCCGCAAAGAGAAATGGGTTGACACATGCTCTAAATGATGAAAACAGACGGAAAGGTAAAAAGCAAGTTTTTATTTACATTTAAATATTTTTTCTCACCAATTCTAAGTTGCCACATGTTTAACTAAGTGTTAAAAAGGGGAAAAGGTAATTTCATTAGTTATTCAAGAATTTTGAAAAAAAATTATAAGTCGGGAATGCAGTCTAGTTTACCAATGTGCCATTGTAGCTTGGACCCAACCTCCAAGTATACTTTCCCTGGTAATTTGAAATATTTCATTGTTTTATTTTATTCTTCGATAAAATGGAATTATCTGAATTGACCGAATTAAAAAAGACAACGACTATAGAAGAATATTTGGTTGACAAAGATAAAGATGTCTTCGACCCAGTTTTATCATTTAACTCTTCTGAACTATCACGCCTAGGAGTCCGACTTAGTGAAATTTTTGGTGCCCCAAGTATACGATTTCCCCAAATTTGTGGTCTGGTGCACCACAAATTACATTCCCTCTAAGGGAGCCATAATTTCCAAGAATGGGTTTGTGCTCATCGAACTAATTCCCCAATCCATTGTTGAAATGTTAAGATGGCCAATAAACCCTGATAGTGAAATATTAAATGAATTTGTATTGGCCAAATCTTTCAGAGAACTAAAACCTAAAGAGATAGTTTCCCTTTTACAGACATATCTATGCAAGAATTTTGATGTCCCTGCAGACAATGTTGTTCTCGAATCTAGCTTGTTTCCTGAAATTCCAAGAAAAATCGTCTCCATGGTTTCTTCAATTTTGGGAAATGATAATGACCTCGTGGTTGATGAGTTTGTTTTGGGGATTATGGTATCAATTTGTCCAATTACAACCAAACCCATGACCAAATTTAATTACGCTCAAATCTTAGCTTATCAAATCCATCATCAATTGTCAGAGTTTGAATCTCTTAGAAATTTCAGATACTAGTCTTACATTGTCCACCTCGTTTTGTTTTCTCAATCCATTCATTTTACACATTTTGGATTAAAAATTGAAGATGAGATTAGTAACCCAACTTCAGTCATTTATTGGACTTCACTGATTAGGAAGAAGCCTCTGAATGTTGGATTCTCATAATATATTGATGAGTTTATGTCCAAAGCTTACCAGATCATACATAATGAAATTTACCTCAGAATCTTCCCCGAATGAAAAAATAAATATTACATTTGAGGCCAAATAAGAGAGTGGGAGATTGGTACATCTTTAAGAATTACAATGAAATTAGAGTTTATGGTTCTGATCTTCGACCTTTTCTCTTACCTATTTTCTTGATTCCCAGAATCTTTGCACTAGAGTACATTAGACAAAGATTAAATTCATAGGATATTAATTTTGTATCAAGGAAATACAAGGCCAGTTTTAAATTAAATAAAGAGGTAGGGCCTTTTATTGTCAATACCATATCAACATTGCAAGTTACAACAAAATTTTTGTCAACTATGGGATTTAAACATGGAGAAGTATGGATGTATGACCCTTACTTGGTGATTTCTTCAAAAATAATCTCGCATGGACAAATTCTTTATCAACATGAGCACAATGCACAAGTGGAGTTGGTGGCAAACTAGAATAGTTGGGAAGATGTACAAAACATTTTGAAAATTCATGATAAAGTACCAAAGCTACCTGCAAAATATCCAATGACAGACACTACTCAACAATTTGAGAAGACATATAAAAGAAAGACTATAGAGTTAGGTTCAAATGATTCAGGGACAACGAAAGAAACATCAGCTAAAAGATAGAAAATGTATGCACTTGATGAAGAGGAAGATCCAAAGGTACAAGAAGAAATATCACCAATGGAAAATTGACCTACTGTGATTGTGGAAGTATCATCAGTAGAGAATCCCAAGAGTACATAGAGTCAAAGTGAAACATAATCGGGGAGTACTGATCAAGTTAATCATATTAAACAGATGCAAAGGTTAAACAAAATATTATTCCTAAAATGTTTGACCATGATACATCTTAGAGCAGAATGATATCCGTTTGTGGATTATGAAAAAGGAATATTGAATATAGAAATCATGGAGACAAAGGAATAGAAAAAGGTGACAAACATTTCTATTGATATTAATGCAGTTCATCCACTTGATTAATTTGACTTGCATAGACAAACTGGAGAAATGTTGAATATATATTTCATGATAGCAAATCTTGGAATCAAGAAGTTGTAGGTTATAAATGATAAGCTTTGAACTCAAATAAAAAATGAGAAATTGGCCAATAGAACCAGACAAATGAGAGTAGAGGAGTTGGAGCAATGGGTGATGGACCTAGGAGCTAATTTGAAAGATGAAGCATATGTATAAGCACCAATAAAATCAAAGGAAACATAGATCCAACTATTAAATAAAATGATTAAAATCCCAGGAATTGATCATGTACAGACCCCAAAACTACAGGTAATTCAGGCAGAAAAATAAAAATAAAAAACAACTTTTGAAGAAAATGATTCAGATGGAAGAGCAAATCAATTTTTATGGGAAACAAATTGAGAGTATAAGAGGTGTGTAATATTCTTCTCAACTAACAGATTCATTAGATCCAACAACTGGATTATCAAAATCATTATTAGACTTGAATTTAAAGGAATTTGAAATTGAGAAGATGAAGAAATCAATTTCAACAGAGGGTGAAGAAATCAAGGACAATGATAAAGTTATTGGAGAGTACCATAAGATGAAATCTAAGATGCTAATATACATGGAGAAAATGAATAATAAGTTGTCATGCAAAGTTTATCTGATAGGAGATAGACACAACATTTGGGAAGAAATCATTAGTGAACTTGGCAAGCTTTCGGACTAATTCAAGATAATAGATGATGATATTTTATTAACAGACGAAGTAGATGACATTATAAAGAAATTATTTCATGAATTAGGAACTATACCACAAGTTTCTACTCAAATTATAAAATTCCAATTCCAGAGAAATATTGACAAAGAAATATGTCAAATACATATATGCAATGGTTATGGAAACTGGGAGGCTATTTACAAAGAGGGATTTGATACCGCAAGCTCAAAATAAATGCATAATGGTGAAGGAAAATGTTTAATCTTTCACAAATAATTTTGAGAATTTAGTTAAGATGGGGTTACCCTAAGCATGGGATAAAAAATGGAAGCCTCTATCATATGAAAATTACATAAGAATTTTATACATTGTTAGAGAAAAAGAGGATAAATTTCAAGGGATGGCTGATAGTTTAAGAGGACAAACCATTGTAGACATACTCATAAATGATTTTTGTCTTCTCTGGAAAACAAAAAACTTATTTTCAAATCCTCCTACATATGAAAAATACACATAATTGGATATCTCATACATGAAGATGAATTCATTCAGTATCCATCGAATGAAAATCAAAATCTTCTCCTCCAACTGTTGGTAGGATGACTCACCAAAGCAGTTGAAGAAAATCGAGAGTTGTCTTCTTCAACCGCTCTATTTTCTAGAAGTCGAGGATCTTGTTGTATTTGAAAATATAGGAAAAGGAATTGAATAACCATTTTTGGTTATGTCCTAAATTGTATAAATATCTATAAAAAAATCAATGTAAATGGCCTTTTTGGGCCCAAAAAGAGTAGATCTTTAACAAAAATTTCACAAGTTTTGAGTGATTCAAACTTCTACGTATCAATTCATGTGACTTATTTTCTTTATTTTCTCTTCATAATCATGAATTCTTCTTGAATGTGTCTACTTCCATGATTGTGATAACTTAGTACAACAACTACTATCACAAATTGCAAAGGTATCTTTATAAGTTACATATTTTTTCGACATATTGTTAGTATTAACATGACATGTACTTAAATTTAATTATTTCTTTTTTAACAGAAATGAAGTATTCCTTTCTATTCAAATTATCTTATGGTTCAGATACATATTTTGTTACTATTTCTTTTTTCTTAAAGGTAAAATAATATTTATCAAAGGATACATTGTTTTTTACTCATATTTTGTTCCTCTCACCTCTTCTCTCATTCATTAAAATATTTAATTGTTTGAAACATAGAGATTTTGTCCTTAAAACTTGATGTTAAATCTTTAAAGATTAAAAATTAAAGACCTAAAGTAAATCAACAAAACACTATGTTTTAGGACATATCAACTTAAACAAAACTGGATGTGTTGGAATAGTTTCCTAGCCAGAAACATCTCAAGGGTTACAACACCATGTATGAGAGACTTGGCTAAGACAACAAAAGTTGTCAGCCAAAGGTACCACCAAGCACCATCACCTCATTTCCTGGTTGACATGAGTTCCTACTGACAGAAGAAAACAAGGGGACAAGTCGAGAACCTTCCCAAGTGATTACGTGCAGGGGATGTATGAATGGGGGTGGGAGAAGGAGATAGGAGAGGTAGAAGTGAATGCATCAAAGCGGGTAGAGGAAGCTCTAGAATGAATACCTGAGAAAAGAAGGATTGGGTTGTATGCACATGACATGAATGGTCATGCTGGAACAGAGAAGACCCAAACTCGAGACTGGAGCAAAAGAGGGTATTACGCTTGATGCTTATTGGAAAGAAACGAGAACTAGAAGGAGAAAGCGCTGAGGGACAATGTGGTTGTCAAGGGATTCTCTGGTGTAGAGGAAATCTAGGTTTATCATGGTTTATTGGAGTTTAAATTTATTTTTATTTTTATTTTAATAGTGGTACTGGGGAATTAGACATTTAATTAAAGGGAAACTCATGAAGATAAGAGTAACAACCGATCTAATCACTGGAATACTGGGAAGGCAGAATACTAGGAAATCGAGGATTATTTGGGAAAGAAAATTGTGGTAGGAATATACCGATCCGGTACTACTGAGAGATGGGAGATCAGGATGTCGAAAAAAACTTAAAAAAAATGATCTAAACTAAAACTCTGATCTGATATTAATCTTGCTATATTGCATCGGGATATCAGAGATATCAAAAGATCGGGGAATCGATGATGTGGTTACGATCTGTTGCTAGATAATGAAATGAAGTACCAATTTAGTATTACTAGGAATCAGGTCTAGGGGATGTCGAAATATGGGGATACTGGGATGTCAGTTCATGGGAGTAAAATTTTGTAAAACAAGACTAGGATCGATCTGATGGAAACATGTCATCAGTTTATCAGGGTATCAGGAGGTCAGGATACCGGGATGTAGGTAGGTAGACATTGTCAATGGTTTTATTGCTAATTTTAATTTTTAACATTTTTTTTAAGATTAATTTGAAAACCAATTAAAAACAAAATGAAAATCAAAGAAGCTGAAAGTAAACAAAGGGGGCCATTATTATTTATTGTAAAGAAAACTAAACATAATAGGGGATTGTTGAGGCTCAACAGGTAGAGTTGTATGGTGAGAATGAGTGCCATGTGTCATGTTAGATGGAAAGAGGTGACAGGGCCACGTGTCATGTCAGGTGGCATTTTGAGGTAGTGCCTCGTGTTCGAGGTGTTAGTTCAGATACACGACTAAGAACTCGGAGTTGGTTTGAGTACTAGTTTACCCGAGGGCCAAAATCTCGGTGTCCCAGTGGGGCGATGCTCAAGATATCAAATATTGAAGGAGTACTATGTGTTGCTAAAGAGTGGAAATAGGTTGGGGGCTCGATGACCTGATGCCCATGTCAGTGCCAGTTGGAGCCACAAGGTATTTTGTAGGCGACGTGGAGCCATGTGACCATGAGATGGATTTTGGCCATTGAAGGTATAAGAAACTTTTGAAGGCCATAATTTTTAATCCAGGACTCGAATTTAAGCATAATTACAGTCATTGGTAAGCTCTTGATGAGAAAAATATGATTGTTCCCTCAAGAAGAGCCTTTGATATGGTCAAGGAAAAGTGAAATTATACTACTGCATCCCTTAAAAGGTACTTGGGGGGTTGGATCCCCCAGTCATCTATTGAAAGATTAAATGATTTATTTTTAATTACTTTGGTCGAAATGATCTATAGTCGCCTTTCTATTAAGACTTCAGTGTTGTGTATTGAAAATTAAAATGGTATGATTCTTATTACTTTGGTCAAAGTGATGTGAACAATTATTCTTGAAATTTAATCATTTTTTTTCAAACTATAATTATGTACACAACTTATCTACAGAAAGATGAAGCACCAATTTAAATTAATTTAAAAAATATAAATTATATTTAAGTTGAAATTGTTATGAAATTGCAAATTTGAAAATATTGCAATTTTAACTATGTCTAGTTTGAATCAAAATGTTGTTTTAAAAAATTAAGCCAAAAACAAGGTGATTGATTAACTTTGTGCAATTACTTTTTTAGAAAATCTAGTTATAATCAATGATAATAATTATAACATTGAATTTGTTTTTAAAACTTTGTTTAGAGCCCGATGTGTTTCTTATTTAATCTTTTTAAACTTTACGATAATTACATTTCCATAAAACCCATTTAAAACTAATAAAAATAGTTATACTACATATTTTGTTTAAGGCTTGATTTATTTTTGTTATACCTTTTTGAAATTTAAGATAAGATTTTTATATGTTTGTCCATAAATTATAGGTTAGCGTAAATTATGGGTTAATTGATTGATGTGGAGTTTAGTTTTTATTCGGTTCTTGGTTCAAATTCCTATATATTTTTCTTCATCTATTTATTCTTTAATACTTGCAAACCTATTTGAAATGCTTGCAAACTTGTTTGTAATCCACACATATTTTAAGAAGGTGAGATGATTGGCAAACGAACTTGATGCCATGATTATAACTCACTTATTCTTGAAACAACACATCTGCAAAAATTCCAACATGGGGAAAAGATAGAAACATATACATAGAATATAAGTAATTTCGAAATATGATTGTACATTTTCCTTCATCTCTGCATTGAATTACATAGAAAATACAACTTGCTCGTGCAAA
Source organism: Picea mariana (assembly GCA_032191745.1). Classification (NCBI taxonomy): domain Eukaryota; kingdom Viridiplantae; phylum Streptophyta; class Pinopsida; order Pinales; family Pinaceae; genus Picea; species Picea mariana. The sequence continues at coordinate 54,735 of JASDQU010374353.1, read as the reverse complement.
GCTAGATAAATATTCTTTTTTATGAAAAAACTTGAAAAAACAAATGCAAAACCCAAAAATTGTGGTAGTTATAGAAAGGATGATAAATGATGCAGGAGAATAGATCCTCCCCCAAATCAAACTCAAAATATCAAATCTTCCAGAAGACAGGCATGGCCAACAGTACGAGATTCCTCGAAATTATGAGTAAATGACAAGATTTGTTATGATTTTTTTTTGTTTTGTTTTTGTTTTGAGTGATCTTAGTGATATTGTGAGGATACATCGCATCGGGAGTGATCTGATCCTCTTATTGACCCTTCTTGTATTCACTTTTATAAATATAAGCCTTCAGGAATGATCAAAATGAGGCCATACATGATGTAAACCAGGTGAGTGTGGTTGGGACCCGAGAAGCGCCCTTAGTGTGTAATCAAGCTTGATCTTAATATAAATATGTCTATTTTGTGTATCTCGAGTGTTATCTCTATGTGGTGAATTCGTGTGTAAATATTTTGTTGGGCCCTCCATTTTTTAAGACCACCCAATTTTGCGTAAATATTGAAGTTTTGAGGAACAATATAGCTTATCAGCGAGAGATCTAAGTGGCGGAAATCTAACCGCCAGTATTCCGGCAAGGAAAACATTCATGTGCCAACTGGAAGAGCATCAAAAAGAGACAGAACCTTCGAGTGCATGCGAAAAGGAAGCAAAATCAAGAAAGCATAATAGTGAAATCAAGAAGCAGCCAAGAAAACCATACAAATTGGGAATTGTGTAATGGAAAAGGGTTTCTTAGTTGTGAGTTAGTTGAAAAATGATTGTGTTGTAAGACTATTGTTGATGTAATCCTTGTCATTCTTTATCTATAAAAAGATATTTCCATTATTGAGTCTAGTGTGATAAGTTGTTGTGAAGAGTTTTCCGGACAACTATTCATTGGAGCATGAAGTGCACTGTATAAGCTATGATATTCTCCTTGTACTCACGGGATTGTGAACTTTGAGACATTGATAATATGAATGATCTTTTGGGCCCTACAACTTTGGTTCTGATGTGTTTGACTTCGTAATTTCTCCTTTGCGCAAGTTCTTTTGTACTATGTATTTGATATTCTGTCTTTATTTCCAAGTATCTCTTCATGTATATACTTGTCTTTATTTTGCGCAACATGTATTATCTAATGCATATACTATTCTAGACTTCTAATAATATAATCGTTACGCATTCAAGGATGAATTTGCATTATATTACGTTAGATCTGATGGTGTGTCCTCGCTAACTCACTATATCACACATAAGTCTCGACTACGCTTTGGGTGAGACCTCCTTCCCTTACGGAAGGTTGAATATGTCAACACTACTAGAATTCAATGATATCTTTGTTGGGACCTAAATCTTTCTAATGAGTGTTTAGAGGATGCATCATCACATATTTAAGTCTAATGTTGGGAATTGGTGGGAAAGGTGTGATGTGTTTATCTTTCAAGAAGTTAAGCTATGACATAAAAGTTTGAGGGTTGTGAAGGACATTGTCTTTTATTCTGAATCTGCTAGTGACCAATACAAAATCTTCTAGATCTGATTTCCCGAAGAGGTGTTTCAGTGGCTTGACCGGTTGCAAGAAGTGCAAGAATTTAAAGATTGCATCAAGAGAATATTTAATTGGACCATTCAGTAGCTAGAAGCTCTACATAAGTTGGATCATCAAATTTATAGAGTTGTGGATTTCTGGGTACAAAATACCTTAGAGGGATACATTATTGAATTTTCCGCCGAGAATCACCAATCTTTCTCAAAGTTAGAAGCAATATTTTACGTGGGATCCTGAGGAAGATTTCTATTAGAAATCCCGTTTTGGATCAAGATTTTTATAGTGGAAGAGGGAATGTTGTCGATTCCTTCGGTTGAAATGGCAACGTAAAACCCTTGCACATGAGGGGTGGGTGATTCAGGCGAGGGTTCATGAGTTATTATATGGAAGTTCTTGAGGTATGGGGGGTCATGTTGAGAAGAGTGTCGTAAATGAGCAGGATCAGAAAAGGGTTGTGGTGATAGAAAATATGTGGCGAAAACAAATGAAAAATTTGATGAAGAGGCTTGATTGGTTGCAGAAGGAGATCGACTTCGAGAGTAGTCATAAAAGAGAGTTAGATAAGTTGATGGATTTGAATACATGTGGAAGGTTGGTTAGGTGATGGTTGAAGGAGAAGTTTGGAGAGAAATGTGAGATTTCTAGAGAGAGTAGATGAGGTGAATAAAAGTCTAAAGAAATAATCAAGATTGACATCACCCTTGAGGAAAAAGACCCAGCTATAACCTCTGAAGAAGTTGCAAGAGGATCATATCTTGCAGTGCTTGAAGATGTGAAGTACCTTGCAAGACCTGATACAATATGGCCTCCCAATGAGACCCCCCAGGTTAAAAAATCCCATCCCAAAGGAACATGAACCAACCTTGGATCACCTAGTCCCTTAGTAAAATATACAAATCCGGTAAATTCTACACTAAATTCGCCCATAATTCCAGTCGTTTCTAATCATTCTAGTCCAACCATTTTGAGTGGTAGAATTAGTAGTAGTGTGGAAATTTATTTATTTATATTGCAACCAAGACTATCAAGATTTTTCTTAATAGGGTCCCTGAGTCCATCAATGGCGCATCATGATGTCGATTCCCTCACCCGATACCCAAAATTTTGAGGTAAATGGGATGAGGATGTCGAACACCATTTGTTCCTTTGTGAGGCTATCTGGAGGTCTCGCAGAACTTTAGATGCGAACAAACTAGTTGAGTTCTATACCATGTTAAGGGGTTGAGCATTAAAATGGTATATGAAATCCATTGAAACAAGGAATCCCCAAGGGAAACTATTTCCTTTAATTCAAGTGATACGAAATTTTATAGCATAATTTCGACTACCCCAATCCGAGCAATAGGCTCCCTATGAAATACAGGAAATTAAACAAAGAGATGGGGAATCTTATTGGGAATATAATCAAAGGTTTAAGGATGTGATAGGGAAATTGGCAAACCCCATCCATGAATACCACCAGTGGGAATGGTTCATTCAAGGACTTTTACCATTAACCCAAATCTCTTTAACCCAATAGAGGATAACCACTTTTGGGGTAGCTTTAGAAAAGGCTATGAAAATTGAGGCGATGGCGAGATATCCTGGGAGCTTACGGGTGCTATGACCACCTAATGACTATAGTATTATGCATATGCAAGGCCAGATTTTTGCACTAACTGATAAAATTCAAGAACTGACCATTCCTAGTGCAGGTGGTGTACTGGTTGCTACATTGAGGGTCATACAGGTATGGAATGTCCTAGACCGAGGGGTGTAAGAACCCCTCTGCAACCGTTGGTGCCTCCACCAGTAGGACCATCGGAAGGAGTTGTGCAAGTTATCATTACAACACCATTCCATGGCTTTGTAAAGTACCATGCCTTTCCAAATCATCATGGAAGTCATAACAATGAATACTGTGAAATTTTTCAAAGTCATGGGCATTCCCCTTGGCATTGCCCAATCCTAAAAATATATAACCTTGTTCTGAACACAATTTAATATGAATTATGTGGGCCCCCCACTCACAACACTAAGCAGTGTCATGCTCTAGATGCTCTTACAGAAAGACTAGATTGGTCTACATTTAGGGTTGATGAAACTCCTCAAGGATTTGAAGGAGGATGTAGAGGTGGAGGAGGTTTTAGAGGTGGACGAACTAGTGTAAGAGGGCCATCTCAGTGTTATAATTTTGATGAGCATGAACATCTTTCTAGAGATTGTCCTCTTTCGAGACAACCTCGATGTGCCCACTGTAGAAACAACACCCATGCCACCGAGGATTTCCCTGAGTTGATCACGAAGTGGGAAGATCATGCAAGGAAATGAGGCACCAATTTGATTAATATTGAGCCCCAACCTATCACTGAATAAAAGGAACCCAATATTAATATTATTACTAGAGGAGGAAAATGGATTGGTGTTGATGTTGACCACTTGAATTAAAGTAAGATCTGCAAGGAAGTACCAGAAGATATTAAATATGATCTCATTGTACATAAACAATTCTTTAAGGATGTTGTGGAGATGTCTCGATAGATTTCTAATCCCGCAACATCGATGGTCATAGAACTAATCTTTGCACTGCAACCCAACCATGCGGAAAATTTAGTTACTCAAAAGGAGTCTCCAACGCAACCACATAATATTATTGACTTGTGGCTTTGATTATTTTATGGCATTTTGCATGACGAACAACTCACCAAGGAGTTTCGAAACATGCTCAAGGGGACTTTAGAGACTGAAGGTATCCCGAGGAGATGATTGTTGCTAATCTCCCAGAAAGAAAGACAAGCCGTAGTCAAATAAGGAAGCGAAGATATGGAATGGAATTTAGACTAAATACTCACATCGATGGCTATGAGATTACAGATGTTATGCTAGATTTGGGGTCTGTTGTTAACATACTACCCAATAAGACTTGGTAATCCATGGGTAAGCCCAAGATAATCTATTAACCTATTCAGTTGTGAATGGCCAATCAATATTGTATCTATCCTGTTGAGAGGTTACATAATGTTGAAGTAGATTTAGCTAGAGTAAAGACAATGGAATATTTTTTCATAGAAATCATGGGGGAAAAGGGCCCATACCCAGCTCTATTGGGAATCTATTGAGCTTATGATAATTTCTTTATCATATACCTTAAGAAGGAATCATGAATTTTGAAGAAGATGGTATGAAAGTAACCCAACCACTAGACCCTTACCAAGGCCCTCTATATACAGATCCGATCAAGGATAATATGGAAGAATATGCCTTGGATCACCTCTACACTCTGACTACAGGGAAGCATACAGACTATATTAATCCTATTATAGACAACTCAGTAAATTGGCAGAGTAGTCAATATGCAGGTGAAGATTCAAAGTTCACTTTTGACAATTGGAAATAGAGAAGATATGAGAACTTTTCACGACATTGTGTGACTATTAGAGATTCAAGGTGGATTGGATCAGAGGTTAGATAACACCCTATTTACGATGACACTTCAAATTTACATAGATTTCTTGTTGATTTGGAGGATAGAGTTGCATTAGAGCAAATAATTCATGTACTTGATGTTGTGTTAAGATCATCTTTAGCTAGATGGTGGGTTTCCCACAAGGGTACTTTATCTTCCTGGGACGAAGAAAAGCATGTCATCCAACATCACTTTAATCCCCCTTCATAGGTTACTCATCCAAATTAGGAACAAGAACCAAACAATCAGACCTCAACTTTGGTAGCATACGATGGGTTTTCTGATCCATGGGAGCATGTTGCACATTGTATTAAGGTATGAGAAGTTGCACAATTGCCTTCTCAATTTTGGGTACATTAGTTTATTCTTTCTTTGGGACAAATTCCAACTACTTGGTATGTACATGAGGAGGCTCAATGACAAACCACTTGCTGGGAAATCCTTCAAAGAGAGTTCTTCCAAGACTTCTTATTCTTAGGTAAGTCCCCTGAAATCACTCTAGATTTGCAATAGATTAAGAAAATGTTTTTTACTGATGAGTTTAAGCCTATAATTCCTTCCACCATCTGTTATGAAAATAAATACCTCATTCATCATATCATTTACCCATCCCATTCACGAATACCTGTGGCTTGTCTTAATGTTGATAAATACCTAGAAGATCCCGATGACCTTGAGGAACTTAGGCATTTGACATTTGAGGAACATGAAGGGACTAGGGAGGTTAAAGACACTATTTTAGATAATGTTAGTAGTTCATATACTGAACCCCTACAGTTGCAACTTGCAGAAATTAAATATAGGGACTGACGACCACCCTAAGCTGGCATCCATTGGAGACTATTGGGATGGACATACCATGACAAAGATACAAGCTCTGTTGCAGGAATATGAATACATGTTCCCTAAAAAAAATTCATAGTTAAAGGGGATTAAAGGAGACTTAGGGAAGATGAATACAGAACTCAATCCCGACTCAAAACCGATCAAACATGGGCCATATTGGATTAATCCCATAGTTAAATAGAAAGTGAAGAAGGAAATTGACAAAATGTTGGCAGTTGGGCTCATTTTTCTAGTGGATGAGGCTGAGTGGATTAGTCCTATCGTAATCCAAATAAATAAGGGTACTGAGGATATACGCGTTTGTGTGGATTACGAGATCTTGAACATTGCATGCGTACATGATCTCTTTCCTACTCCATTTAGTGACAAAGTATTGGATCAAGTAGCAGGGAACGAAGCCTATTCTTTTACATATGGGTTCTCTCGATATCATCAGGTCAAAATTGTCGAAGGAGACAAGAGGAAAACTACCTTCACTACCAAGTGGGGATCCTTTTCCTACAATGTTATTCCTTTTGGGCTCAATAATTCCCCAATGACGTTCTCTTGGATAGCAATAGCGGCATTCTGCAAATTCATTCATAAGTTTCTTGAGGTTTACCTAGATGATTGGACTATATACAATTACTCAAGGAGCACATCGGTCTCTTACGACTAATGTTGTATCGTTGCCGCCAACTATAGATTTCCCTTAATCTGAAGAAGTGTGTTTTTTGTGTACCATTTGGGAATATGTTGGGACATATTGTTTGTCAGGAAGGAGTATTGGTAGATCCTATGAAGGTTACAAACATTCTTAATATGTCTCCCCTCCCACTGTCAAGCAATTGTGAACTACTTTGAGCCATATTAGATATTATCGTCAATTTATCAAGAGTTACATGAGTATCACAACATCGTTGGAACAACTGCTAAAGGAATCCGAAGGGTTTCATTGGACTCCAGACTGCAATAAGTCATTTGATGTCTTAAAATAGAAGTCGAGTACTGCACCTATTTTGACTTATCCTAATTGGCGAATTGAATTTCATGTGCATATCGATGCCTCTATGATCGTGTTGGGTGTTATTCTCGCATAAACAGGGGAAGGAAAAATGGATCAACCTATCTACTTTTCCAACCGCAAACTTTCCCAGGATGAATGCAACTACACTACAACTGAAAGGGAAGGTTTGGCTATGGTTTACGCTTTACAAAAGTTTAGGCATTATTTTCTTGGAGGTCATTTTAAATTCTTTACTAACCACTCTACTTTAAAGTATATGGTTAATAAACATGTGTTAGAAGGTATAATTTTCCGTTGGTTGTTGTTGTTTCTAGAGTTTTCTTTTGAGGTCATTTTTAAGACTAATGTTGATGTTTGAATCTGTTAAGACGAAACAACAACCTCACGAGGATATGAATCCCCTTGCATTTTTATAGAGGTGGTACTCCTCTTTAGGTTTTTTTAAAAGATTTTCATTGAAATTTTCTGGACAATATATATAAATGGGAGAGTGCTATATAGAAAACTCCAAAACTATTTATTGTTCAACTAAGATAAAAAAATGATGAATATATATACCAATAATTCTTGAGAAAAATACTAGGAACCTTCACTCATGAAGTGTAAAATTGGTAGAAATATATACAATTTTTTTTTTACTTGGAATAGATCTTGGGGAAACCCACCAAGCACTTCCCCTCATT
>JASDQU010374353.1:21860-46740 GCA_032191745.1 Picea mariana | reverse complement strand
CACATTCATCATATTCATAAAATATTTTTTATCACATTTATAAGAAGAAAAACCAGTGGTCCATATATCAGAGAACCTTACAAGAGTTCTTCATTAGAATCAAAATAAGATTTTGATGAGTCAATTTCAAATATCTTACCTTGAAATACTTAGAGTTCAAAGATACAGTCAAAATTAACCCCAAATTGGTTCTTTGGGATTTTCTAAAAAATGATAAAGTCTTTACAGTTTGATGAAAATTTAATGTGTTTGTCCAAAAGGACTAGGATTGGGGCTCCCGTGGACCATAAAATAAAAAATAAGAGAAGAGAATGGATTTGTTGAATCAAAGCAAGAGCAAGGATAGACCTGGAAAGAAAATGAAAGAAAATATCAAAAATCGGTTATGTTCTTTAGGGAAAGAATAAACGTAACTGGATTATCTAGAAATAGAAAACGTTTGGGATAAATGTCATCTTTAGACGTACTGTGATTAATCTCTCTGATATTCATTTTCTTTCTAATACACCTTTTATATCTTTATTTGTTGCGGTTATATGACCGGTATCAACTGCTTCCGATGGACCCTCGATAATCTTGATTAAAGCCCTTTTTAACCATTCTTCAATATATTATCGCAAAAGAGCAACGGTCACCTCTTGTTTGACTTTGATTTTGAACAATTCATTTTCATATTATCTATAGTAAATTGAAAGATTTTGCAATGTAGTTTCAATATCCTCATTTCTATTGACATATTCAACAAGCCAATTATCAATATCATCTTAAGTATATTCAATCATACTATTGAACTTCTCTGCTGACAATTTCTTTAATTTTTCCACGTTTTCTTTGAACCGTTGTCTTGTTTGAAGCATTGACTTTCATATTAGCTTTGTATATTCTACTTCAATGGTGCTTTTCGCAAGACCTAATCCATTCAATTTAGATTAAGTTTCATTATTTTTGGATGTTAAGTCATTGAGTTTATTTGATAACTTCCTTAATACATTAATTCTTTGAATCCAACATGCCTTTAGTTGTTTTATATGAACTTGAGAAAGTAAGTCTTTGTGTTTTCTTTCATATTCAATCATTGTTGAGACCTTCATAATGAATGTGGAAAGTCCATCCTTGAAAAATCCTTCATCATTTTCAATGTCATCTTTCAAATATTCTCTGGGATATTGAATCTTGGAACTAAGAGAAACAAAGCTACTTGCTAGATCCCATGTATTTAAAATAAGAGACATTATTTTCTTAATATGTTTTTCAACATAATGTCTGGTTGCAACAAGTAAGATTGAAGTCCCTTTTAATGTTATACTTGACTCTAGAGTTTTCTCAAAATTCTTTCCAGGTTGAGTTGTTGCAACAAGGGTTGATAATATTGGTGGAGGCATTAAAATATACTCTAATTCTTGTATTATTTCTTTAAGTCTGACATTATTAGCTTCCATATCATCTATTGAAACATCTAGAGAATCTTCTATAACCTTATAAATCTTAGCGATCCCATATGGAAGTATGTTATATGGAATAATGTTAGCGATCCCTTTTTTTTTTTTTTGAAAGGGTTCTTTCAAAAATCAATTTTCTGGAGTCCTTATCAAATAAAGTGTTATGTACGGAAAATGACTCTTCTTCTAAAAACTCTTCATCTTGCATAGAAAGTTCGACCACAGGTTGTATATTTTCCTGTACTCGTTCTTCATCATCAGGGAATTGGATATTTTCTATATCAACTTCTAAATCCATGTCTTCGAGATATATCTTCTCTCAGGTGTGTGCTCTTCATTTCTTGTTGATAATTAGTCCTCTTTCTTTTTACTTGCAATTTATGATATTTTTCCAATTTTCCCTGAAGAGATTTTTTATCACCTCCATCATCTAAATTGTTCATTGAAGACTTTTTTTGCTGAGATGTTGTAGACTAAGAGTTTTTTTTGGGTAGGGTCCTCTTTTGGGAAATAATAGGAGTCTAAGTATTCTTTTCATTAGAGGGTTTTCCTTTCTGTTTATATTGGTATGTGCTACTTATGATGGTTTCAATATCACCTACTTTCCTTTCAATACATTTAGTCGGAGGATCATGGTTGTCTCCTTCTTATTCTCCAAATATAAAAGTATTAATAAGTTTATTACCAAATCCAAATGATACCATGTGATCATGAAAAAGATGATTAGGGTCAAAGCCCTTAATCTCTTTTGAAAATTTCATGTTATATTGATCAAAATGTGTAGCATATTCAACAATTTTAGCAGTTCCTCTTAAAAAGATTTCATCGACCTTCCAAGGTAGTGGGATAAACTGCTTCTTCTTTTTCTCATAGAATAAATGCAACCATGACTTGTACTTTCTTTCCACTTCAACAACAAATGATCTACTTGGAACATAGTAAGGAAGATAAAGGGGTTTTCATGAGAGAAGTAAATCCTTATAATATTGTGTCTTTCCATCTCTTCTACAATCCCCTTCTTATTTAGAAAAGTTTATGGTTCATGTGATAGTCTAGATGTATTTCCTCCAAATAATAGCTTCTTAAAAATAGACATGAATTCATTATATACTTCATAAAAGTAGTGAGCATCATTTTTCCTCTGCAGGGCTTGATACCACATTGTGACAGGGTCAACATTACAATTTACACTTTTCCCTATATTCGATTCCTTGAAGATATCATAGTAAGTAATAGAAAACATCAAGTAGGAGGCCATGTAGAACTTCTTAGTGTCTTTAAAATTTGGCAATTGAGAAGAAATTTTAGTAGAAATAATTTTTCCCCATTCAAAAATCACTTGTTCATGGACTGTAAAATATAAGATATAAAGAGCCAACCATGGAATGGTTTCTGTAGACTCTTGTCCTGTAATTCTAGTAACAATCCATGCTACTTCTCGGTAGGGATTTTTCAATGAACTAACCTGAATTCTGGATATATCCTCTGGCATTGTCGAAGGATATTCTAAGTATTCTTTCAAAATATCTAATCTGTTGTTATTCTCCTTAATAAAACATTTAGCGTCATCTCATTTGAATGTAATAGTTGGCTATGGTAATTTTAACATTTTGTTGAAAGTTGAAGGCGCTAAAGAGACATGGGATCCATTATGTAGTAGAATTGCCATTCAATTTTGAATACACTTGTCGACACACCAACTAGAGCAATACCTGATGTCTAAGAATTATTTTCATTTCTTTCTAATAGAGGCAATGTTGTGAAATACCAGTAAGACCTTGACCAATCAAAATTGTGGTCTTCGTGTGCGAACATGTTCAATGTATCTCCACAAAACTACTACTTTCTCATGGCCATTCTAGTATAGCTAACAAACTCTGCATGCAATTACTTAGAATATTGAAATATAATATTCTTCAGTAATATGACTTAAGTCCTTTTCGATGGAGAAGTTAATACAATTAAATGATATTACCTCAAGAAGTAATAAATCAATAATGATCTTTTGAGAATTTAATTACTAGTTACTTTCCATAGAAATAACATTAAATAGATCTCAAGAAATGTAACAAAGGTAATGGATATAGAAAAGCAGGGTGGTGAGAATGGAGGAAATGTGAGGATGAGTCTACGAGTCCCAAAACCCATGAACCTGCGGTGTAAAGGATATGAAAAAGATTATATTTAAGGGGAATTATGAGGGTCACGAAAGTTTTGGTGTATTTTGGTGATAGCGAACTTAAAAATAAGAGCAAGTGAACCCACGAGTTTGACAACCTACAAACCCAACATAAAGTATATCAAGAACATGATTAAGTCTTGGTGAAATTTGTATGCGATGGAGGATAGAGGTACGCTTTTCATAACACAAAGTTCTTTGGGAAAGAAAATACACCCACTGTGAATGAACCCACCACGACTCAACATTTTTCTAAGTAAAAAGATATAAGAAGAAAATAAGTATTAAGCTACATATAGATGAACACCTGGAATATTAAATGTGGGGCTAGATCACTTGTCTAGACTCGAGTAAGGAGAAAGTGGTGGAGTTGTCGATGATCAACTCCTAGATGAAAGTATTTTCTACATAGAGGCTATCCTTGATTATTGCCTTATTTCTAACTATCGGTACTATGCCGAAGGGCTATTCCACAACACATAAGAGGCACCTCATGGTTCGTGCAACAGATTATCAATTGATTGTGGTCCAACTGTACAAATTGGGATTGGATAATGTCTTGCGACGTTGTGTACTTGATCATGAATGACCTGATATTCTATGGGAATGTCACAATGGAGTTGTCAATAAGACTATTGCAAATCTTACCCAGAGAGTTCTTGATTTAGCATCATAAGAGAAGTCCCTACCATCCACAATCTAATGGAACTATGGAATCATTTAATAACATTTTGGAGATGGGATTGACTAAAGTCTATTGCACAAATCAGAACAACTGGGATGAGAAAGTTCTTGTTGTGTTATGGGCTTACGAGACTACCACGAAGCAATTAAATAGGTATACTCCATTTCAACTGGTATATGGCAGAGAAGCAATGGTACCAGTTGAGTTTCTCACCCCAAGTTTATTCATTACGCATGATACCAAGATGATAGATGATGAATCCATTGTTGTGTTGGTTAAGGAATTGATGGAACTTGAGGATGATAGGTTCTTAGCAGACTTTCATCAAACTTTGGAGAAATCCTGGAAAAATGCATGGCATGATTGACATATAAAGTGTAAATCATTTGTGCAAGGTGACCTCATCCTATTATACAATAACAAGCATCATAAACATTAGGGGAAGCTACAGATGCATTGGCTATGATCTTTTATCGTTCTGTAAATCCTTGAGTTTTGAGTAGTTGGACTTGCACAACTCGATGGTATCCTTATGCCTGGCTGGGTGAAAGGAACATGCCTGAATCCCTACATACCTCCTCAATACTTCAAGTTTTTTAGTCCTCTTGGTGTTGAGAATGGACCCCGTAGGTAGGATTTCCAATTATTTTGATGGTTTTTTGTTTTTGTCAATAAAATGGTGATGTGGTCTCCGCTCACGTGTCCTATAGTTTAGTTTTCATGTACAAGTTGTCAATCCCATATATTCACTTTGTTGTCAAGGAGGTCTCACTCACATCATCTCATACTTAACGTTGTTGAAGTTTGAATTCCATGCCCTGGTGTCATCACATGGGTCGTTAAACGTCGTTTGTACCTTTTTACTTGTAATTGCATCACTACCTGTCCTGGTCAATTAAATATTAACAATTGTCTATAATTTTCCAGTTCACCATCGACATGTTCATTACTTTACTGAGTTGATATGATGTCTCGTTTCCAAATTTCTTCTTATGCATTTAGTTTCCTAAATCATGTCGTGGATTTTTCCGCATTCAAGGGATTTAGTTGAAATTAATGCCCACTCTTGTCACCCTATAACACTCAATGCATGGTTGTCACGTCACCTTCCACATATTTCTTATAAACATGCCTTTGGATGTTAGATCAATGTTCTTCTATTATCATCGTGTTAACTGCATACTCAGTCCTAGAGCCCAATGAGAAACCTGTGAACTTGTGTATGTGGCCCCATCCCCTAGTTTGCTTTTTTTAACCACTGTAAGTCTTCTAGGATGGTTCACACCTTTGGTCGGGGATCTTCCCCCAAAGTTATTTCCCCAATCATAGTCGTTTTCCTGGATGAATTCATCGATCCACGGGTTGAGTTTTTAGATGACCTCCATGGGAAGGTGAAACACACTTGGCTTATGGACATCGATTTCACTGATGCTAGTCAGTACCCATTAATGTCAATTCATACATTTATGGACTGCATCACCTTTCCGTATGGTGATTTCCAATGGAAGTGGAATAAATCATTCCTCCCCCTGCGCAACAACACGTTGATGAATTTGCAGGACTTGTCGGTGTTCGACATCACTGGCGAAGTTGCCAAATGTACAAAATTTATGATCAGTCGATTCCACAATAGAACACTATGGTTGGGAAAGATATACCTCATACATGTCGAAGACATTCACCAGTTAACATGCTTATCCATGATGGGTCAAAATGTAGCAGAAGGCTTCTAGGGGTTAGGGAATCATGGCAGGAAAAAGGGTACACTCGGCCTGTATGACATATATGACACTTGTCAAGGAGTTCATGGTGCTCAGTTTGATCCCATTAACAATGCATAGGTCTTGTGTTCCTGTTACCTCATCGCTGGAAAGGTAATGAAAAATTATACAAAGAATGCGTGTATGCTCGACAAGATAGCGGTGGCTAAATTCACCAAAAATGGTGCACCATTGAATTGGTGCCAATATCTACTAATAGAGATGTTGCAAAATTTCATGAGTGGACCACATACTTCATCTAAGACTAATTGAGTATTGTGTTTGCGATGTGTAAATGACGACCATCCGAGGGTCGACAACTTGCCCACGGTTCCAATCCTCGAGTTGCCAAGTTATTCGATTATTGGCATGCTTGCACCCTGGTCAACAATGATACCAATCACAATGCTTGTTTTTCATAGTGGCATAATGAAATGATTACCATGACTCAGAGGCTCAGGATCCCATAATAAATCATTAAAAAACACACTCACCACACTTGGTTTGGTATGAACCGTAACCACAGATTTGTGTGGCCATTAGGAGCTACCCCAACGTTATTTCATATGACTCATATTTTTTTCTATCTGGATGCAATAGTGTTTGACAAGGATTTCAAGGGATGGCCAAGGGTCATAAGGGAGGAGATGTCAGTAGGTATCTCCTACACCATGCCGACCATTTCGCAAAGGTTCGCACCCGCGCAGACATTGGGTGAAAACCCTAGCGTGAGAAAGAGAAGTCGGGCACCCTTCAACTCAGAGGAAGAGGTCATTGAAGGTAAAGAAGAAGTGTTTCCAAGCGACACGTTTCATAGTCTATTTTCCTCTATTCCTGACGATGCCACTATATCAGGTAAGCAATTTAGAGAAGTCCTTACTTTTGATTTTCCTCAGAAGAAGCTATGTACCAAGTCCCCCCTCCAAATCCAACGTTGATCCTGTCATCACTGAGGCCATCCCCATTTCCTCCCATCCACCTTAATCCCACACCACTCCACTTCCATCGTATACCAATCCCCCTCATTTGCATATCACTCCACCCCGGACACGCACTAAATTTTCCACCCCATTCACTTCACCATCCACACCTGCCATCATACACATTATTGATGACCCTTTGATGTAGCTCCATTCTACCGCTATTGTCAAATAATCCACCAACCCATTGAACGATGGGACCACCAGTTTCGTTCCCATGCATCCATTATCCCCAACCCATAACCAGGTTGATATAGTCTTTCCAGACTCTACTTCCCATCCTACCACAACTATCGGTACCACTAATCCATTCCTATCCACTTATCCTCAGATCTCGAAAGTCTAAGTCCCCCTGAACACAACCCTAGAAATTTCCTCTCATCCATAGCCAGAGACAAGGTCCAAAACACAAATTATGATGGATGAGGACCCTCTGTAGGACCAACTATATGGTCAGGATGATTTTCATTCAATGCATAACACTAATTCTATCAAGGAACAAGTTGTGCCTATGTTACAAGACCCTCAACAACGTCGAGCTATCTTGGATAACATAGAGGTGCTTTCAATGCTTTCACCAGAAGTCACAGACCATATTGTCTGAATCCTCCACACTCACTCGCCTACCCCAAATGGTGCTGGTACCCCCAACTTTTTCGATTGTTTTATCACAAGCAGAAAATCGCTTTCTTCGTAGCCACCATTGGATTCCTTTTTCACCGGTGGAGATTTGTCCACATGGGCTACACCACAAATCCTAACAGGATTGGCCTTGTTGTATATGCTTGGACACAATTAGTGAGGAGAATTGACAATCTCCAACAACAATTGGAATCCATAAGGCTTAAAGAATATGAACAACCTAAAGAAATGTTGGAAAAGATCAACAAAGTTGTTGAGGAGGGTGATATTATTTGCACATATCTTCATCAACGATCTAGTGAGTGCAACCAGCTCTTTGAGTTGGTTAACGATTGGGTCATCTTGTTAGAGCACCAGAACAAACCAATAGAGGACCTTAGGGCACAGATAAAATATATGAATCAAGAATTCCAAGCAATCGCATACCTTGTTGAGAAGACTGCAAAGTTTGTGTAGATATAAGAAGCTGATGAACGCCTCGACACTCTATATGACGCTAATCAGGCTGCAAAGAAAGAAGTCAGGGAGTTCAAACCGACTGTGGAAGAGAGCTATGTCAAAATGAAGCAGCTTGATTCTATTGCGGAATCTGAGTGGTAGACATTGTTGGCCACAAAGTCCACAAATATCGATGTGGTTGCGACACAAGAGTTTGTCACAAGAGCTTCCATTTTGTTGCGGAAGTGGTAAGACAAAGTTGTCCAATATGACAGTTTTAGAAAGTAGGCGATGTAGATAGTACTTGATTTGGACCCTCCATTTGAGGGAGAACACAACAAGAAGGAAGAAAGTTGACTTGGGACAATTCAATGATTGTGGTTGGGGCCTATTGGGCCCTTCATTTTTGAAGTCCGCACAATTTTGCAAAAATATTAAATTTTGATGAACATTATAGCATATCAACGAGAGATCTAAGTGGCAGAAATCTAACTTCCAGTATGCTAGCAAGTAAAACAGTCATGCGCCAACTGGAAGAGAAACAAAAAGAGCTAGAACCTTCGAGTGCATGAGAAAAGAAAGCAAAATCAAGAAAGCATAACAGTGGAATCAAGAAGTAGCCAAGAAAACAATACAAATCGGGAATTATGCAATGGGAAAGGGTTTCTTAGTTGTGATTTAGTTGGAAAATGATTATGTGTTGTAAGACTATTGTTGATGTAATCCTTGTCGTTATTTCTCTGTAAAAATATATCGCCATTATTGAGTCTAGTGTGATAAGTTGTTGTGAAGAGTTTTTGGGACAATTGTTCATTAGAGCATGAAGTGCATTGTATAAGCTATGATCTGATCCTTGTACTCACAGGATTGTGAACTTTGATACATTGATAATATGAAGGATCTTTTGGGCCCTAAAAATTTGGTTCTGATGTGTATGACTCTGTAATTTCTCCTTTGCACAAGTTCTTTTGTACTGTGTATTTGATATTTTGTCTCTTCATGTATAGAATTGTCTTTATATTGTGCAACATGGATTATCCAATGCATATACTAGACTATACTTCTAATAATATAATCTTTCAGCATTCAAGGATGGATCTGTATTGTATTGGGTTAGATCTGATGGTGTGTCCTCACTATCTCACTATATCATGCATAAGTCTCAGCTACGCTTCAGGTGAGACCTGCTTCTCTTACGGAAGGTTGAATATGCCAATGCTACTAGACTACAATGATATCTTTGTTGGTAACCTCCAAGAACCACTGTCTCCAATTTTACACCAACATCTGTGGGTAGAAAGCATGTTGAATTAATATTCTTGAATGTGTGTCTAAGGAGAGAGGCCATGGATGAGAGCATAAAGAGTTTCAAGTATGAACCCATGAGAAGGCGTAGGAAGAAGATAGATCGTCGATCATTAAAGGATCGGCGGTGATCTGGATTTTAAACGATACTGGATCAGGAAGAAAGGAGATATGGCCATTTGTTTATGTGGAGAATCGATAACTCATAATTCTCTATCGAGACTACGGTGTATTGGCCCATCGACCCCCGATGCATTGTCATTTTAAGTGCAAGTGTTATCCCGGTGTTGACATCCTGACATCACCAAACTGTCGGTATCATGGCTCCAAGGCAAAGGTTTGTTCTATCGGCCGACCAACCTTGGGACATATCGTTAGCCAATATCGAGGTGGTTTCGATCCCCAAAACCCCTATACACCGGCATCCCGATCACATGGTTTCGATATATCGGATCAGACCAAAACATTGTGTAGACTATATATTATGATCATCGTTAAGGAGACGTCGATTTGATTCTTAGTTTACATCATGTGATCGAAGTAGATATCTAACCATTCATCAGAAAGAGAGATCGATAATCCTTAATCATTACGCATGAGTAACTAGTTTGAAGTTTAAAAAGGAGCGACCCCCATGTAATTAGATCACGTGGTGAAAAGGGAGAGGCATAGATTGTGATTGTGTGATTGCGGGTGATATTGAAGTGGATTTTAAAACCACTACTCAACCCCACTACAAGACTACAAGTTAAAACCACTATTGCAAGTGGTAAGCCGCCTTTGTTGCTAAGACCAAGGTCATAACATTTGGTCCCAAGGATAAAGGATTGGGCGCCAATGTTAAATGAGCTAAAAGCTGGAAGTTGGATTCTAGTGTTAATGTAAAGGGTCCTGGATTCGATCCTTCGACATCGATTTAGATAGCACCGGATGAGGTGCTAGGAAGGAGCACGACATATGCATGAGATGGGTGCTCGAGAAGGGTGTAGTTCCTATGAACTTCACGGATGGCTAGTTTGAAGAAGAGCACCATTAAAATATAGGGTGTTGAACAGAAGGAGATTGCATGTGTTTATTGTTGCTATGGATGTGGCCAATCGATTTTGTGGGTCCATAACCCATAGGTCCGACGATCAAACACATAGACAACTCCATCTTCTTAACCCACATAATTGGTATTCATCAATAAACACGGATGCACATCATTCACAATTACAAGTGGATCTCTATGTTGTTGGAAAGATACAATCGAGAATCTTGTGGGCTCTATAAAAGTCCATAGTGTGGTGAACAATGCAGTTGCAAATTGTTGTGCAAGGACAACAATATTACAGAGCCAGATGGTGTGAAGATTAAAATAATGTGTTGCAAATTACAAAACTATAACCCCAACAATGAGAAAATCCATTAAATTCAACACTTGGAAGATAAATTGAAGAAAATAAATAGCTTCTACAATGCAACATTGGTAGTTGCAAATCTATTCCAATGTGACCAACATAATGTTTGTTTAGTACTACCAGAATATGATGTATGGAAGGTAGTATTTGCAGAATCCATATCATTTCTCAACCCCTGGTCAAATGTTAATTTAAGCGGTTTCATTTAAAGTTCACATGATACAGGCCTTAACAACAAGGAAAAATTTACAAAGCAACAAATCTTGCACTCACTCACTAACCAAGTTTCAGCTAATCATAGTTCATGTTTCATATTACACTTGAGAGCATTGAAATGCATGAATATACAAAACCTTGGTGCCGAAAATTATAAAATATAACACTTTGGAAATTACCAACATCTCTCACACTTAGATCTATCCACAAATGATCTAGGAACATTGTTAAAATGCAATATGAAATTTGAAAATGCAATGAGGAAAACTTGAACTCAATCAAGTTTTCAATAAAAAAATATGCCAAATACCTCCATTACAAGTCAATATAGGGCATGAGTTAAGCTGTCAAAATTAACTCATAAATGACACACAATAATACCTAGGATTCTTATCAAGGAAATGAATATAAAGAGGTATAAACCACTTAATTTAAAAATTTGCCCAAAAATATCAATTCAGACATATGAACAAGAAATTTAAACATAAAAAATTTTAACATAAAAAACACTGTAAACCTAAATAACTAGGAGTTTTGCAGTCTTGAGGATTAGCTCAGTCATGATCCAGATGTGAGATCTTTCCCCCAAAGTTGGGGAGGTCACAAGTTTGACTCTGTTGATCCACTCTCAATTATGAAAAATTTACACTTAAAACCCTAAGAAGTTTCAACACGGAAAATAAATTAAACCTAAATACCAAGAAAATTACTAACGAAAATATGAAAAAATAAAAACAAAAATGCAAACACACAGCGTGAAACATGAAATAATTTAATCTTTCATAATCTCTAAACAAAAAGAATCAACAAATGGCCTAACAAATCTCAGAAAGATAGAAGATAAAAAACAATAAGTTTCAATACGAAAAAGACATTTAACCTAGATTCGAAGAAATTTTCTAACAAAATAAAACTCAAACCCAAACATTTGGTGCCAAACATGATATAATTTAGGCTTTTAGAATCATCCAACCAGAAAGATCCTCAAAATCATCTAAAAATTCTTGATGTTAAGCAATATGGAAATTTTTTTTTTTTTAATTTACACATTTGCAGCTGTTGTAGCAGCCTCTAGAGATTTGTCATTGTGGTGTTTAGATTTTCACTTATAATAAAATACTCCGTGATTTTTTTCTATCCATGTGTATCTAGATTACTTGCAATATGTTGGACTAAATGTATTTTAATAGAATGAATGCAAAGTATTTGTAGAAAAATGATAGCTAGGAACAACATAATTACACAGAAGGTTATAATATCCTAGCCTAGCTGACTTGGTGATATTACAGGGAAAAATATTAAAACCAAAGATCTATTGAAATATCAATGTATCATCGAATCTTTAAATATCATTATGAGGAAGAGCAATGTAACAAAATCGATGTGCATAGCTTATCGACTACTCAAAAGTGTAAGCATTATACACAAAAATCCCCTACACATAGATGCTTCATCTCATATGGAAATCTTCTTGGATTTTTCAAAGCAGATATAGAATTTTAAAGATTTGAGTTAAGTGAACTCTAATTCAGAAGTCAACACTATCAAATGATAAATCCACATCGATCAATTGATTTTGGAAAATCAACTTTTGCGACAAATGATGGACAGTAAAACTTTTGTTTATAACCTTTGGATCCCAAAAATATCTAACCTATTGAATAATATCTATGGACATATTTATGAAAATTTGTAAAAGTATTCATAAATGCTTGTATGGTTTTTCCATTAAAAAAGTAGACCGCTCAGAGAATGAAGGGAATTTTGAAGATTGTTAGAAAATTATTTCAGTTAAGCATTATTTTTGGGATCCATGAAGGTTAAAGAGGTTGAGTATGGATAAAAATATGAATAAGTTGAATTTAGAAGCTTTTGGGACTTCGCTAGATTCTATATGAAGCTTAAATAAAAATTTCCTAGATTTTAACCACTCTGACAAGATTTTGAAACAATGAAGAAGATGAAAGAAACCAAGCAAACTTAATGTGCTCATGATAAGGATGACTAAGATTATGTTTGAACTCCTATGATAGCATCCACAAGGCAAAGAGTACATGTATTTTTTATCACTGTCTAGAATTAATAAGCCACAAGCCCCATTATTTTTTGGGGGTTGTGGTACAGGATGTGTTTCCACACTTCAACAAAAGAAACAAAAGTTTCAATTGGCTATTGTTATTCTACACACTGTTCTTGAATTGTTGCAAGGCCATGAGTGTAATTGGCTATTGTTGTGATACACATTATTATTGAATTGTTGTAGAGACAAGCCTAATTCAAATTGGATTTTTTTCCATATTTGTTCATTGCACAAAAAATAAAGCATGTAAGGTGAAAGATAGGTTATGAGCATTTGCATTACACTTATGAATAAGAAAAACCAACCAGTAAATTTAATAAGTAAAGTCAGTTTTCAAGTTTTCGTGATACCTTTTTTTTTAATTTTTAGATGAAGACTAAGTTGTCTTCATTCAATTTGAATCTACTATGAACTCAGAGGCCACATAGCATGTACATAATGGTTGTTTTTTTGTGTAGATATATCTCATATGGCATGTCTATTAGGCTAGGGAGTATATAGTGTGGAAGAGTCTCTCTGACAGTGCACTGCACAATATTGTTGTCAGTGTTGCAGATAATATCTTTGAGGTTGTGTTTATATGTGAAAGGGCATTTTTTATTACATTTAAGGCAATCAACCATTGCATATTTTATCAGTACATATGTCCCTGTAGGAGAGTTGTAGAATGCACATATAGGGTCGAACGATGTTGAATATGAATTTGTTGTTGTCAATGCACCTTCAACCTCTATATGCATTGCAGAGGGGAATTAAACATTATATATACATGTATTAAAGTTTAAATATTGTTTTATATGAATTTTGTAGATGAAGTTGTACATGTATACTTACAACATTTGTTGAAGTAGTTAGTTTTTTCATATCTTCTATTGCTTATGTTATGATTTATCTTATGAATGTTGATTGTGTTGTGTGGAAGACCTTTTGTTTTACGTCTATCCTCTTGGTTACATTTTTAAACAACATCATGGGGAATTTTCCTGCTTGCAATTGTTGTTCCATTGAAGTAAAGAAATGTTCATATGTTTCGAACAATTTAAGTTGTCACATGGAATATTATAATTTTTATTTCACTGAGTCTAATATATATTAGCAAATAAAAGATATAGGAATGAGCATTGGAAGTCATACATTGTCTTGTCATTGTCTTGTCATTGTCTGTGTCCCCATCCTTTATGTGCAATGTGTATTGCAACCTGAATTTTCTAGCAAGGGTGATGGCATCTCCAAGGGTTCCAATTGGGTACATTTATTTATTATTTGTGAATCTCTTAATTGTTGTGTCCAGGATGATTTTTTATTCTTTACAAATCGGAGACAATGTTCTACGTGACTAGATTCATCAAGTGATATGATACAGTCAAAATCACAACGGTCATAGTTATTTTTTGGTTTAATTTTGAAATTTGTAATAGATATTCCACTGCTAACAAAAATATTTTGCTCATGTATTTGTATGGGTGCAGGAATAGTCAATGTAAATGTCATCATGATGTGTTCCTCTGTCATATCAGCATGCAAAATTCTATGTGATCTATTTGATTTGTCCAGATTGTGTTGTACACAACCATTACATCTCCAATGAACACTTCTCCAGTCCCGCGGGTATTTAAGTCCTCTATTGATACAATATTTGGAGCTCTAAACTTGGGCCAGTAAAAGGGGATTGTAGAAAATAAATGATATGAAGAACAACTTCTAATTTTTTTTGGCATAAATTTACAGTTCACATTTTTATATACATACCTTTCACTCTGTTCCCATTGCATAGTGTTGGTTACTTCACTTGTACATCTTGTTTTCTCACTTGAGTGTGCAATGTAGGTTGCATTAGTTGTAGGTACTGGTATTTCATTTGAACCAGACATAATAATTTGTAAATGGCATTGGTAGTTGTCATTGTTTGTTTTTCATGTGTAAAAAGATAGTTTATGAATGTTGAAACGAAGATAATTTATGAATAATTACCTTTGTGATTGTTGTTGATGTGATGTTTGTGATGCCTGAGTGCTAATGCTTCCTTGGATTGTCCAACTTCTTCAGTTTCAAACATTCAAACATCAACTATGGACATTAACTACGAAATATGTAAGGGTATATAGCATATTATATAATATACACTAGTGTACAAGTGTTAAGTATATGTAGAAGATGGTGTTGTCGAAATGCAAGGCAAGCTTGACACACAACAAGACATATAAGATAGAAGAAGTGATACTAAAACACGAAAATTTGTTTGAAACATGAGTATTATAGAGGAAGTAATAGTATAATATTGCAATATGCTTGACATGGAAGCATCTACAAGCAAGCTATGGTAGACAGATCACCTATACGGGACAAACGACATAGAACTTATAATAAACAATTCTAAAACATCATGGTATATATGGTTTGCATATGCATTGTGGATATATAATACGATGCATGATGAATATAGATTACCATATATGTATATAATTCTTTGGAATGTATGTGTTGGTTGGGTTATTATATGCCTCACCATATATGTATATAATTTATTAGGAAGAAAAAAGTAAGAAGGAAGTAAGAAAAAAACAGAAAGAAGCAAACATGAATCCTTTGACCAGTCGATGCATATGCATCATGACTATAGATTGTCATGCATCATGAATGTAGATTAACGTATATGTATATAATTTATTATGAAGAAGATATTGGTTGGGTTTTTTTTATGAGCACTCCTTCTCTTTGTAGATTTTTGGTGAGTTTCTTCTTCCTCTCTATCGCTTATAATTTCTTCTTCTTCTTTGTTGCTTATAATTTCTTCTTCTTCTCTGTTGCTTATAATTTCTTCTTCTCCTTCAATTGCTCTGCGTCTTTTGATGCCAAGGGTGGTGCACAAGATGTAGTGGAAAAAGAAATAAATTATTAGGTGAGAAGAACATGAAATATACAATATTAAGAAATGAGAAATGAAATGCAAATTAATAAAATACAGATAAGGTTAGAAATATGCACCTTTTTGTTTTTCTTTCCATGTTTGTTTTTTTCTTATTTTCTTTTTAAGTGTTGACGCTTGTTTTCATGTAGTCTACATTGAACAAAGTGGTCTAGTAAAGTAAATAGATTTCAGTATGGTGCAAATGCAATGCGAATTGTCGATGCACTCTTTTTTGTTATTAACATGATTGTTTTCTCAATACAATTAGAATAGGCTTGTGAAATATGTGACAAGGACATGGAAATTTGCTTTTCTTTAGCAGGAAGGAAATAATTGTTCACTCAATACAAATAAAAGAGGTTTGTAGATTGTTCAATTATTTTAGATATAAAATTGAGGAGGTTGATCTTATAGATATCGATCCTATTAAATTAATTCCTAAGTGTGGAAAGATGGAATGTCAAAAAGACTTAAGAGGCTTGTTTATTTCTAATTCTTTGGTCTAAGAGATAGATAGATGAACATTTTGGGTGGAATCAAGAGAAGTGGCATACCATTATCCTATTATGTTCCAGGTCAAAAATTAAGTCGAATTATGATCGATCATTGGTACGCATTGAATCCATCCACATGTTCCCGATATCAATCTAAGGAAATGGCATATTGGGCCAGGAAATTCATGCCTATTTACATAATAAGAAATTAATGGCAAGATTCTAAGAATATAGGTATTTTATTATCCAATAGATAACAATATCTACCTAGCTATATTAGTATGGGAAATGAAAACCCTCCCAGCAGAAATAATATCAATCTGACATATATAATTTAGAAAATATAATACCAATACCATAAACAACATCAATAAAGAAAATTGCACATATGCCAAGTGATTAGTTCCCTATTGGTCGATTATACCTTACAACAACCCATGGTTGTTGTCAATTCTCTGCTTATTAGCTTGCGTCTATGCTCAAATGACCATGATGAGTTGCTATGAATGACTAAATTTATCACTTAGTATTATTTCTTTGTTGTTATTCCCTATGTTCAATGTTCCACTATTTTTTTGAATTTGTTTCATATGTGCGGTTTTATTTGTCACAAAAGATGGAATGATCAAGCTAGAAGTGGGATACCAATAGAAAACAAAAGTTTATTAACCTCACAATAGAGTTCAATCGATGCAAGGTGTGTGTACCAAAAGTTTATTTCTATGGTGCATTGAAAGAATTAATGGAGTTTGATGCCCTGAGTTAGATTTTAATTTTTCATTGCATGAAACAAAGATTAAAAAAAAAATAGAAAGAAATACGACCCTATAACTCTACACTCAGAGAAAGGGTATGAAACCAGGGTTTTATGAGCCTCATTTCAAAAAGAGTAAAATATATTGTAAGAATACATTCATGGCCAAAGAATAAAAAATAATGAGTTGCTTCCATGTGCATTGTTGTGTGACAAACTGTTTACCTCGCTTTTGTGAATACCTTGTCTCTGTATCTCTGAATACCTTGTCTATGTATAAAAACCACGAAGCAGGAACTCTCACGGCTCGATTTTGGTCCACTAGAAACCCAAACCCCTAATGAACACATAGAGGAAAGCTAGAAATGACCTTATCTTTACAAACAATAAAGGATCGTTAAGTGTTATCGTCGATATAATTAGCTGCAACACATACCTGCTAGATAAAAATACGAGGATCGTTAAGTGTCGTCGTCGGTATAACTAGCTCTCTCCTACTCTACTCCTTTAAATATGTTTAAGCACCAAACATAGCTCGCACGATGTACATACTTTTACGTCATTTTATTCTCCCTCTCTCATCCTATAGGTTAGGGTTCCAAATTTCGTTAATACTAAACATTTAACAACATGACGCTTGCCATAAAAACTCAAAATTATTAACCAACCAGATTTTAGAAAAAAAAAATATTATATATATATATATATATATATATATATATAATATAATATTAAATTAAATATTGCACACAAATTTTTAGTCAAAGGAAAATTAATACACAATCAAAAGGCAAATCTAATACTATATCCTTGACACGACAGAGATAATAAAATTCCAACTTTAAACAAAATTTATATAAAATTAAAAAAAAAAATCAACAAATTTATTTGTTTATTAATTTAATCCTTTACTGATTAGTTTTCATATTATTTTTTACTACATAAGTTTTATAGTTATATTCAAAATATTCTCTTTATTTCATCCATAACAATGTTTTGTTTTTTTTTCAAATATCATATAATAAAATTTTATATCAAATTTCCATAATATCTAATAAATTAGATTATCTCTCTATCTACTTATATAACAAGTCCCTCCCTTCAACCTTAGTTGCATTTATGCCTACATACACGCTTACTCACCTCCCTCAACTACCAGATGACTCCCTTGTCTCGTAGCAATATATTATTCACAATGGGCAATGTCTTCATTTTTAATGTCCCATTGCGCTCCTTAGAGATGAAAACGTGTTTATCTCATCAATGTTTTAAGTGCTCAAAAGTAAACATTATATATTTTTAAATAAGTAAATATTATATATTTTATAAATAAATGAATATGTAGTTATTTGGCATTAAGATTAATTAAAAGTATTATTCTTTATAATTTATTATTTAAATGGTTGTTTAAATATTTTAAGGAATGATTTTACATTAAAAAGATTGTGTTTACATTTTTTTTGGAAAATATTTTTATGGAACCTAATTTTGAAGGAATCAAGATCATTGAATTTATGATTATGAAGCTTAAGCTTGAGGAGATGACCTCTCCAACTTAGAGAGATATTGTCATGGATCTGTGATTCTCTTAGAATTTTTCTCTTTGACTTGGTGCACCTAAGTTGTTTCGGCATTGCTTTGCCTTAGTCACGACAACTTTACCAAACCACACCTTCTATAACCAGACTATGCATCTTCTCTCAAGGTCTGCCCATAGCTTCTCCTTGAGATACAACAAGTCAGATACACCAAGTCGTACTCACCTCAATCTATCCAACAAGCATACTAGGAATACGTCCAAACATGGCCTCAAAATATTCCGCGACAATACTTATACTTAACCAATTATACACTTAGCCAAATTACAAGTATGCAAGAACATGAACATTCAGCACATAGAACATGCACACAAGTTACACAACATATGAGGTTGGGTGACACCAAGCTAGTGCCTAACACCCTTTTATTCCATATAGAAGAATGTTACATATGACACAATACAATGCAATGGGGAGGGTGCAACCATGCTTGCAACCCAATTATTTTTTGACAACAGAGGCATTCCAATAGAGGACGAACACCTTTAGTAACCACTCACACAACCATATCAAAGATCAACACACTAATGTTTTGACGTGGTAAAACCTTATGGGGAAACATGCACGGCTCCAGCCAACGTGGCCACTTGGAGCAATTTATTAATGCAAAAGAAAAATACTACAAAGAGATTTACAAGAAAGTTTCTCCATGCTCTTTAAACAGAGATCATGGACCAATCAAGTGTTAAGCCATGAATCAATGTAGTCGTTAAGATCGACGAGAATATGAATTGTCATATCACTCTATGTCGGGAACATATCATGACTGTCAGATTACCTAACTACAAATGCATGCTAATGCATACTAAAGAAACACACTTTTACCTAACAACACATTAGACCAAGTTGATCTTAACTAACTTCTAAGTGTCTAAATATCCTAACATCCCCACTTAAGAATAACTTGGGATAGGATTAAAGGATTAACAAAGGCGACACAATAGGAGAAGAAAGGAGGCATTAGAGCCTATCCTCCCTTAATGACAACTTCCTGAACTCCTAACATAGATTGAAGTTTGGAAAACTTTTCTTCTGTAAGAGACTCTGTGAAAATGTCTACAACTTGATCTTTTGTAGGGAAAAATAACAATTCAATAACTCGATCATGAATGAGTTTTCTGATGAAGTGCATGTGTATCTCGATGTGTTTGTTGCATTGATGTTGAACTGGGTCTTTGGCAAGCTTGATGGAACTCTAAGTGTCGCACCAAAGGGTGGTTGGATGTTGCTACCGGAAGCCAACATCTGAAAGGATCTATCAAAGACACAAGGCTTCATGACTTGCATTAACCATTGCTCGGTACTCTGCTTCTATTGAAGAAAGAGTACTAGCCTATTGTTTCTTACATTCCCAGGTGACAAGTCCTGAACCAAGGATGAAAACATAACCTGCATTAGAATTTTGATTGTCAGGGTCATCGACCCAATCTGAATCAGTGAAGCCAACCAATAAAGGAGTCCCCCCTAAATTGTAATGTATCTTGAATTGAACTATACCCCGAACATACCAAAGTATCCTTTTAGCTACTTTCCAATGGATTTCAAGCGGTGTTTTCATATACCATGCAACAAGACCAACAACAAAGAAAATATCAGGACAGGTATGAGTCAAGTATAAGAGGCTACCAACTAACTGACGATACAGAGTGGCATCAACTTCGAGAGAAGTATAGGCGGTAGAAATTTTGACTCCAAACTGGAAGGGAGAAGGGTTTGGTTTTGAATCTTTCATGTGAAAGCAACAAAGAAAGTCACAAGCATACTTAGACTGGGAAAGAAATATTCCTTCCTTGGATTGCAATATTTGGAGGCCAAGAAAATAGTGCAAATAGCCTATGTCAGTCATTTCAAATTTCTTCTTAAGGTTGGTTTTCACATGGTTAAAAAATTTAGGGTCACTACTAATGAGGATAAGATCATCAACATAAAGAACAAGGATTATGAGATGGATTCCTACTTTCTTGGTATAGGCATTAGGATCAGAATGGAATCTATAAAATTTGGTGTTAAGAAGAAAGATATCCATTTTGGCATACCAAGCTCGGGGAACTTGCTTAAGACCATAAATAGATTTCTTAAGGCGAAAAACAAGTATAAAGTCATTCTAGACATAGCCAAGAGGTTGCTCCATGTAGATTTATTTTTGTAAGTCCCCATGCAAGAAGGTGGATTTGATGTCCATTTGATGGACCTCCCATTTATGTGAGGCAACGAGGGCAAGAACAAGGCGGATGGAATTCATTTTGGCTACGGGGGAAAATGTTTCATTGTAGTCAATTCCTTCAACTTGAGAGAATCCTTTGGCAATTAATCGAGCCTTGTGTCTTTCAACACTTCCATCTTATGCATACTTAGTTTGGTAGACCCATTTACATTTGAGAATGAACACCTTTAGTAACTACTCACAAAACCATATCAAATATCAACACATTAATGTTTTGACGTGGTAAAACCCCTATGGGGAAACATCCATGGCCCCAACCAACATGGTCACTTGGAGCAATTTATTAATGAAAAAGAAAAATATTACAGAAAGATTTACAAAAGAGTTTCTCACAATCGATCATCGACAAATGACCCTCCATGCTCTTTAAATAGAGATCATGGACCAATCGGGTGCTAAGCCATGGATCAATGTAGTCGTTAAGATCGAGGAGAATATGAACCGTTGAATCACTCTTTGTCGGGAACATATTGTGACTATTGGATTACCTAACTACAAATGCATATTAATGCGTACTAAAGAAACACACTTTTACCTAACGACACATTAGACTAAGTTGATATTAACTAAATCCTAAGTTTCTAAATATCCTAACAATTACAACAATACAAAGTAACTAAGGAAAATCAACGTCATGTCAAGAACTATCCCAACATCCTTGTACAAACCGACCCAATAACTGTCACATGTCTGCCTCCATAGCCCTATTCCATTCTCCACCTCATGAAGAAAATACAAGTCTCCCCATTGCACCCCTTCATGGCACAATCACAAAAATCTTTGCCTTGCTCCTTCTTGGTGATTGATTGCTTGATCCTCCTTAGATGATCCTTAGTTGCATGAGGTGTCCACTAATTATACATTCATTTTCCATCACTTGGAAATTCATGCCGCATGAAGTGGACTCAAATCACCTCAAGTCTACTCATTCCATTGAACTTCTATATCGCGTCGAGTCCATGTCCAAGTCATCTTGAGCCCACAAGTCGTCCATCCTCCTAGGTCATCTCGTCCACCAAGTCATCTCGAGCACGCCAAGATCATCTGTCTAGGTACAACTAATGTACACATCCAAGTGTGCCCAAGGGAGTAGCACCGACAAGTGCGGTCCACGATCACGATTCATGATAAATTATGCCCAAAGGAACCCCGACCGCCCATCAGAATCCCCGAGTGTGGACTAACCAATCAACTGATCTAAATAAGTCTCGGTGCTCCAACTCATCAAGTCTCTATCCAAGTCCGCCCCACTCCTTGGTGCACCCAACTTTACTCATTACTTAAGAAGGTAAGCGATTACTTGGAATTCTTAAGAAATTTATTTCTATGCTCAAAAAGCATGAAGAGAAGTTTTCCAAGTTCACCATAGTTTTGTTGAGTTAAAAGGTTAGGAAGGTGGGTAGTGTGGTAAATCTTTTGAAATTAATATTTAATCTAGGTATATACAAGACATTCTAAGAGAAAGCTCTTTTCATCTTCAACCCTTCTAGTGTCACAAAGGTGACTTTCATCCCACGACATTTTGGGAATTGACCAACACCCAATTTCACTATGGAGCTCATGAAAATTTGTTCTTATTTTAGCAATGTTTATCTTTTTTTTTACACTTGTCAAGTATAAATATTTTTATCTTCTAGATTAGGGTTGATTACCTCCTTAAAATATCTTATTTTTATTTTTCCCTCTAACTCTTTATTGCACCACATTTTCTCCTTAAATTTTGATGTAATTTAATATTTTTTATATTATCTTTATTCTACAATATGATCTCTTCCTTTATTCCCCAATATCATATATTGTATTCATCATATTATTTTTTTACTATTCATCTTTTTAAATATTATTAAATTTTTTTCCAATGAAAAAAATTGTGTTTTTATTAAGATAAATAAATAAAAATTATCAAATGCACATGGTATTCATTGGTGCAATTAAGCCCATGTCTAAATATTCCTTTATATGTCCATGACTCCTTAAAAAAAAACTATATATTACATAAACATCATTACATCATTACTTTCTCTTCAAGAAAACAAAAACTACTAGCCATAGCTTTACACCATTCATTCAAACTGTAGTCTTGAAAAAGTCCATTGTTTTCACAACAGAAAACTAAAAAGGAGACTAAAATATCTTAAAATTTAGATCCATGGTTCATGGTTGTTATATTCACTTGAGTGTCTGGGCATTGGCACAAATTTTTATCTAGGTGGATATAGGTGGCCACCCACCTCTTCCACTGACTCATCACGGTTCTCCATCTTGGCCATTTTTGTTATGATTTTTGGGTCCTAAAATTTTGGGGCCCTTTTGAGTCCCTAAACTATGTTTTTTGGCCATTCAGGGGCCTAAGGTTTCCATGACATGCCCGGGCCCTACCAATAATTGTACTGCTCGATTAGATGCTTCCAACACGCTACTAAATGCCCCAAACAAAGATTGTATGCAAAATTTGTGCCCCCGGGAAGTTGACGCATCAACTAACCACCTCGGGGCCCACAAACCTTTTGGTTCTTCACTTCCTAGGGTTAGATTTTTGGACCTTTTGGATTCTTTCTTTATGTTAAAAAGGTCATTATTACGTCCATTTCATTACCTTGTTGCGAATGAGCATAGTTGACATCTCTTTCTCTTCATAGATAAGCTACCACCATTCTAGTCATCTTGTGTTCTACAATAATAGAAGTTGGGTTTCACTATATTTTTGTGTTATTTTCTATAGTTTTGTTTGTATCTCACTTTTTTCTCAATATAATCCAGATCAATGGTATCAGAGTAGTCTACTCCTTGTTATTTTTTGGTGCATGTTCTCGATGAGGTTAGGGTATATAGAGTTGGGTCTTAAGCTAGTTTCACTTGGGGACAATCTCTCTCATTGGCCTAAGAAACCTCCCATGGTGGAAGAAAAGAGAGATGATGGAGCAGGAGATCCTTTCAAAATGTTGCTCGAGGAAGCCCTTATGCAACAATGGAACAAGATGATGGATAAATTCGCCCAAATCCTTCGATAACTATCAACGACAGACAAGGAACCTTTAACAATAATCCATTTTGGAGGTGTGACACCCTTCAAGGTACAAGTTAACTTTGATATCACCTTATTTGAAGGCCAAATATATGTAGATGCTTTGGAGAAATGGTTGAATCTATTAGAAGGGTATTACTCCGTTCAAAAAAATTATGACACTGAAAAGATCACCTTCGCTCTCCTTAAATCCTACCCTCCCCCCCATGTCAAATATTGGTGGGAATGTTACTGGGAGAGACATAATGAAGACTAGTTTATGACATTCAGGATAGGACACAATTCTTAGAAATGCACATGTTTTCCTAATCATATAGCCTCGGTGCTCCCCAAACCACCACACACATGCATTCTTATGTAGGAGCATGCACGTGCTTTAGAACATGCATGCATTGTTGAGAAGGAGTACACACACTTTAGAATGCAAACACATTCCTAAGAAAAAGCACACACACGTTCTAAAGTGCATGCACGTCCCTGTTACAATGTCTAGGGCCTATGGTACCTATATACCTAGTTAGAGGTAAAGGATGTCTATTAGAGGACATTTATGGTGGTTCAAGGTGTCATTATTGGCCCTGAAAGCCTAGAAACTTCCTTTAGAGCCTAAATATTGGATTTGATCTTCTAACCATATCCAGGGTCTAATAACCATATCCAAATCCAAAGATTGATACTTTTATTTAGGAAATAAAAAACCCCTCCACACAAGTATTTCTACTTACTTTCATAAATGAGCCAAAACAACCACCA
>JASDQU010374352.1:69528-82637 GCA_032191745.1 Picea mariana | reverse complement strand
CATGATAGACATATCAAGAAGAAGAAATTTAAGGAAGGAGATACGGTTCTCCTCTGTGGGAGTAAATATTTGCAGCACCTAGGGAAGCTCAAGATGCATTGGCTAGGGCCATGTGAGATAAAGTCTATCACAGATGGAGGTGTTGTGCAACTGCAGGATTTAACAGGAAAAGAAGTTCAAGGTTTTGTGAATGGTAGTCGACTCAAACTGTATAGGGACAGTCGACCCACTAACCCTCAGTAGTTTCAGAATAGAAGTTAGACTTGTACATATTGTATATAGAAGGAGAAAAACAAAGAAAAAGGAAGAAAAAAGTAGAAAAATGAGAAAAATTCAAAAAGAAGTAGGCAGATGGATAATTGGTAGACAAACAGTTGAAGGATGCAATGCGCAATAGATAATAAAGTTGTGCGACAAAATTAAAGATACTATGTGTAGAAAAAGTGAACATTGCACACCAGGACAGAAAATGATTGGAAAGACAGAAACCAGTGAACAAAAAAAAGAGGGAACGTCAAAGAATTTATGATAGAATTTATAAAAAGGAAAAAACACTGGAAAAGGTAACCACTTGTGATTTTTAGCAAAGGAGAAACAAAGTGAATAGGGTGTGATTAAGTAATAAGTTGTGAAGAACCCGATTGTTATTTGTAGAAAATTTTAACCAAGCTATAATGATGCCATCATTGAAGTTCGGGGCACCCAACCAGTTCACCAAAAGGACTAGAAGCACCAATAAACTAACATAAGATGCACCAAGAGTTTTAGATGTGGATGAGATCCTGATGAAATAAAGTGAGTCAATCAGTTCAACATTTCTCGAGAAACAAAATCTATAGGAAGAATAAATATAAGTAAACGAGGAAAAAGAAGGAAACCCTAGTGCAACAGCAAGCCATAATGCAAAATAACCAAGAGTGATGCACACAGAGGATGCACACCATGAATAAGGAAGTGAGAAGACTAAATCAGATGAACCTGAGGCAACAAAAAACCCTAGAACAAAGGAATCCTTGGTGGTCGAGGAAGACAGTGGCATAGTGCAGGACACAAAGGAGGTCAACACAATAGGACCATCCAAGAAGAGAACGAGAACAACAACAACAACAGAGTACAAACAAACACAAATTTCATTATCACTTCTCCATATTCCATACTTAATAATTGTTGTAAAAGATATGTCAGGTTTTGTTCCCAGGATGAGATACACAGACCATGATGTGACAGAGATACCAAAGTTTCCATAGGTTGCACATGATGTTTACTAGGAAAATAGAGGGTCAACTTTGACAGGAATTCCGATACTAGATCCTAAACAGTGGATAGTTGTGCTTTACAACTCTAGCATTATGAGTTTATTGGAAATACCTCACTTTGGTAGGGGGGAGGATGTTAATTCATGTGTAAATAAAATTTTGACACAAGTTCATGGAGGGTTTTTATGGATGGACAGACCTGTGCCAATTGATGTAGATTTAATTTCTAATATTACAGGGTTGTCAATAGATGGGGTGAAACCTGAGCAGTATTTAGATGATAAGACGAAGGAGAGGGCCATTGCAGAAGAATTGAAGGCCCAATTTGGCATAGACAGGGGCATCATAGGTATGATCATCAAGAATATCAATGAACCAGCCACCAGATTCACAACAAAATTGATGGTAAGTAAGCTACTTAGAAAATTTTGTAAGGAGGAAGCACCAACATAAGTGGTCGCAATAGCCATGTGCGAAGGGAACAATACTTAGTTGGGAACCTGTTGGTGGGCGAAATTGACCGTCTGTTAACTGGAAGAGCGAGTCCTATTCGGGGTTGCCTAAATAACCCAAGCCATTTGGTGTAACTCGTCCTGACGGGTTTAATGGCTCTGTTAGCCAATCTAAAGTCCTAAAAGAAAATAAACAATAGAAAGAAATAACTAACTAATTACTAGATACTTCATATTATATATGTATATATGTTCTAATATAACTATTGTAGGTGTATTTAAGCATAAAATATACAAATATCACTTATGTACATCATTTAAAAATTGTAAGCTTTAATCGAAACTTACGAAATCAAATGCAAAAATTATTTCTGTTAAGAAGTAGATAAAGAAGGCACATTTAAATCTTTTATGTTTTCCTTTATAAATCTAACTAATCTTGAATTAAATGAACTATGAAACGCATACGTGTGGGTAGTCAAAAGTTGAACCATATATTCTGGTTTCATTAATATGTAAATGACAGAATTGAGAATCACAAAGGAACTAGCCTGTTTGTTAGTTAGTGAGGTGTATCCAAGCGTCTGTATGATTGAAGAACATCTAACTGCCATGTCCAAGAGAGAAATATGAAATGAACCTTATGACTGTTCTAAATAAATTCAAAACATGTATTGGAAGTTTAGGTTTAATGACAGAGAAGGAAACAAAAATATAACCCTGTGATCTTATAATTGCACATAATTACAACAAGATAAATCTGAAAGTAACTTATGCATTTCATCATTCAATTAAAATTCAAAGATAAATCATATCATTCTAATTGGAGATATGATCACAGTATTTATATCTAGAGAAGCAAATTATAGATCATATTTATAATATAAATATCCCAAACATAATAGATCATTAACTCTAAAGCTATCAGACCTATTAATGTATTAGGATTAACAAAACATAAATGAAAACATCATTAACAAAATGCTAAAGCCAAAATGCATATATGTTGTTTCATTAAGTCTGGGAATCAGTCGTCCATCTTCTGCTCCTTGTCAAGATGATTTCCATTACAAAATATGGAGTATTTAAAGAGTTTGTGAAAGATAAACTTCCTATCTTCTAAGATAGGATCAGATCTCAAAAAGGATCTAAAAGTTACAAATATAGAGGGCCTAAAGCCACTCTTTATCAAACTATATCTTCAAAATTGATGAAAGTTTTCTCCTATTTACAAAATAAGAAAAAAAGAGATATCTAATCAAGTAAGTCCAGCATGCTCCATCCCATAAGATCAACATCATATACATCCTATCCTGAAAAAATGAAATCAGCAAGTCAAATATTTTATTAACTAACAATTCCTAAATTTTATATGATAAATTGACTTGGCTACAGAATCTCTCAATTCTGTACCCAGTCTTATTATTGGTAATAGAAATCCAAATGTTTCCAGATTGATTAGAAAATAACAACCAAAGAATAACTTTGATAAAAACCAATCTTACCATTTAACTAATAACAAAAATCGAATCACAATATCTCAGAATTTATCAGGGCCTTTACATTGTCATCGTTTTTAATAATGATATTGCATGTCCTTTTTAAATGCTTTGCTTGTCTTTGTGCATTGGCCTTGAGTTCTCGGTTTCCATTTTCCAATGAATTGTTGTGAGTTGTGAGAGATTTGATCTTTGCTTGGAGAATTGGGATGTCTTTGTAGTACTACCCTATCCAATGCAAACAAACTTCACAATGTGCAGTAGGGGCAATCGGTTGAGGAAGCGTGTAAATGTGTGCTAAAACATCACTACTATCCACTGTCATCTTTTCACTAAATTTAATACCTGTAAAATCCTTGTTGTATTTTAGACATGGTGGGAGATTATTTACATAATCGAATGGTTGATCTAGTTTGGAACAATTCATATCTTCTTGTGCTAGAAATTTTTCAATCTCGGAGTCTCAATCCTCATGGATATTGATTGAATCGATCGAGCTCACATGAGATTTGGATCTATTATGCAAACTCCTTGAAATGAGTTGACCAACCCTCTTCTTATGAAACCCTAACATTTGGATTGATTCCTTTTGGATTGTTCGCAAGGGTTTTTGTTATCTGTTTTACTGTAGGGTTAGGGCAAACAATCGATTCATGCACAGGAATTTTAATAAACTCAGAACTAAAATCTTGTTTCTCACTTAAGAATTGATTGGGCACTACCTTTTCACGAGGGTTTTCACCCAAAAACTTTGGCTTGGCCCTTGAGAAATCAAGAGACTTCTCTATCATAGGTTTATCCACCACAGGGGTTTCAACAACAATTTTTACAACATAACCATTTTGAGCTAGAAACCCATCCCAATAATCACCTAGGGTTTTCAAGTGATGAAACAACGGTAATTTAATCGAACCATGGTGAAAGAGGCTAGAATCTAGATTCTGCTTCTTGTATCTCTTCGACATTTTATACAAACTTCTTAGTAGGTAAAACAACATATTTATATGCAAGCCAATAAAATGCATGAGCAATATCACATGGTAAAGGAAGACCAGGACATAACGACCTTCACAGGTAATAAATTGTTTTAAAACCGCTAACAAACCATGCCATCTAACCTTGAGTAGGGAGACCGGAATACCTTTGTCACAACAGTCTATCTTTCTGGAGGTGACGAAAAGAATCCAGGGTACTTCGTCCAATTTCGAATTTTTAAACCACTTTTGACCGGTGAGAGGGAGCCCTGTTGCTTCACTCATAAATTCTTCGATGATATCGAACTGAATATCACCTACCTTGGCTCTTCATCCATCCAATGTAAGGGTGAATTATTTAGGCACTTGCAATTTATAACCATGGAATTTCTTAATAAACATATCCCAACCCTGGCTCTTCAGATCCTCAGTTGCATCATCATACAACAACAAAGTTTGGGAACCATTTGGCTCAAATCAGACGACAGGGACCATAAGGGTTTGAATAGATGGTAACAAGGGCAACCTGAACTTACTGTGGTCTTAGGAGGAAACAATGAAAGAGGCAATCTCGAGCTAAAATCATTGGAACAAAACTAGGAACACACCAGCGCAACCATAACATAAGCAATAAGGGTTTCAGTCATGAAATTCAGGCGTTTTATGGTAATGAACATTTGAGTACAGAGCATAACACAAGAACTTGGTTTGTCATGAGAGGCCTGTCAATTCAACCTGTCAGCTAAAATGAAGTACAGGGTACGATCTTGGTGTGTTTAATTCCCATGACATGTAATGGGTATACTTGATCTGAAAAGGTTAGGAGAGGATACGATTTTACAATCCAAATACAAATAAAAAATTTAAAATCAAAGTTGATTTTACCAAGAATTTTAATTGCACAATCTTATAGTTGAAATGCCAATCAACATAGGTATTATATCGATATTCAAACAAACTCAAAAGGAAAATCATCCCAATATTGAATAGGAGGTAGATACAAGTCACAATGGATTTTCTAGCAATCAAGCAATGGATAGAGTCACAAAGAGAAATTAAGTTTAAATGCTTGATTCATGCTTACAGTAATGAATCAAGAATGAAAACATAAAATAAAAGTACAACAACAATATTCAAACATTTTTTTAATAATCGAGTAATCACCCTCAAATAGTAATATTTACAGGATGAGGTGTAGGCAGTTACAGGAGTTGTCATTTGTCATTGGAAAAGAAAAAACATGTAGGGTTGCCAACAGTGGCAACTTACTGGGAGAAGCAGTTATCTCTGCATCACCAATGAGTTCATGTTAGGACT
Source organism: Picea mariana (assembly GCA_032191745.1). NCBI lineage: Eukaryota > Viridiplantae > Streptophyta > Pinopsida > Pinales > Pinaceae > Picea > Picea mariana. Next base: position 77,139 of record JASDQU010374352.1, on the reverse strand, counting down.
ACTTAGAATTATTATAGATCAAAGAAAAACTGAAGGACATCAAGAATCTCAATCAAATTTCAACAATCATCAGACAGTCCAGCTTCGGATATCTTACTGTTCAGATGAAATTTGGTGAAAAATTGTAATTATGAGAGCAACAATATTTAAGCCAATGGCTCCGATACTGTTGATAGGGCCACTACTACCAGTAGGCGTCTATAGCCTCAACAGGGATGTCAATTACCCCAATCTGACGCCTCTACCCTGTCCAAGAATTTTCAGTATAAACGAAGGGCACTTATGACTGATATCAAAATTTATGCCTGATAATTTTCTTGAACTCGACATCACTTCGCTGCCAGCAGGCTTGTTCAGTACCCCAACGAAGTTGTCTTGGCATGATGTATGCATTTACCCACTGCCAACAGACCTGTTCAGTATCTCAACCAGTTTACAGACACTTCCCACAACTCTCTGGAAATTATTTACAATTTTGATATAAATTTAATGATATTCAGAAGAGCTGGGTGATGCTGAAAATTTCAGTTTTCAGAACACTTGATATTGTCTAGCCTTTAATTTATCACTTAATAACCTTCATTATGGTTTGAAATTAGTTTTCTGATGAGACTAATTTTTCGAGGACAGGAAGGCATACTTGAGTTTTTTTGTTTAAAATAGGGACAATGTAAAGACCTTTCATGATGGTCGTGTATGCTCATAATTATAAAGTGAAACCATGAAACCTATTCTAAACAGAAAACTTCTTTATCTAGTCTGCGTCTCAGGAATTTACAGCATTGATGCTCTGACATACCTTGACTATTGCTTCATAATGAGGCATTTTGATTTCCCTTCATGAACTAAAAGGTGACACAGGCAAAAGTTTAACCAGAAAGCAACGAAAACAAACACAATGAAAAGAACCAAAAAACATAAAACAAAAGTAAATCAAACAGAAAAAATTATGTAGAAAGGTGGATCTGGAATTTATCGGGAAAAATACCTTTTGAGATCTTGGCCATTCATTGGGAAGGTGTCTGGATGTCCCCCCAAAATGTGTAGATGGAAGGAGCTGAGACCTATTTTGGCAGTCCTATCTCCACCGAAATTCCCACCGGCTTCACCTACATGAAGTTTAGATAATACTCTTTCTTCTTCATCTCTTTCCAAACAACGCATGAGAACACCATCAAAATTATTTTGGAATAATATGTCATTTATCAACTGGAAAAATGCAGATTTTAGTCTTAGTGCTCTCCTCTTTTTTGGGTCAAGATGACGAGGAGCAGAATCGTGTGTTAAATAAAACTTAATATCATCAAACCAAGAGTTAGCAACAACTTGTGTACAACTAATTTGTTTTCTGTCAAGCTGATTTATAGTTAAGAAATTGATTTGACTTTCATGTTCTTTAACTGAATCCACAACTAGTTTACATAAGCCTTGACCTCTAACAATTTGTGCAGGAGTTATTTCAAGGTCATACTCTTGTAACGATGTCATCTAGTTTTCCCATTTCTTACCGAATTCCTTTTGTACTAACAAGTTTCTAACTGTGGGATAAGGGACAATGACTTTAGTTCTGGATTTCAGCAAATATGATCGAAAGTGTTTCACTGCTTTAAAAACCGCAAAAGCCTGTTGATCTACAACTTGGTAGTTAAGTTCAGCTTCTTTGAAAGCTGAGCTCATGAAGGAAATGGGTACTTTGTTTCTTTCATCATTCTTTTCTGTTAGGACAACAACATAAGATCGATCAGAGGCGAAAGTGTAAAGAGTGAAATCTTGCGAGAAATCAGGACTCATCAAGGAAGGAGCTTCAATTATCGTTTTTTTGATAGATTCGAAGGATTTACTTTCTTGGGGTCCCCAACGATACTGAACATCATTTTTAATTAAATTTTTCAATGGCCTTACCATTTCTGATAATCTTGGGACAAAACTTCTAACAAATTTAATCTTGCCTACAAAAGACTGCATGGATTTTTTGGAAGAGGGAGGGGAGAGTTTAGCAATATCTCGAGTTCTTTCAAGATCAATAATCATTTCATCTTTGGACACTATGAACCCAAGTAATTTTCCTTGCTCAAATGAAAAGACCGATTTCTTAGGGTTGAGAGATATGCCATACTTGCGACATCATTCTAGAAGCGCCCTAAGGTGAGACAAATGATCTTTCTTGTTTTTAGAAAAAATGGTTACATCATCAAGATAGACCATTACTGATTGATTTAGAAGGCCACGAAAACCAATTTCCATTACTCTTTGAAAAGTGGCCCCGACATTTATAAGTCCAAAAGGCATCTTCCTATGGGCATAAGTCCCCCAGGGGGTACGAAAAGTGGTTTTTAACTGGTCTGGTGGAGACATGAGGACCTGGTTGTATCCCAAAAAACCATCTAAAAACGATAGTCTTTCGGAACCAGATACCTGCTAAAGAATTTGTTCCATCGGAGGAACGGGATAATTATCTTTATCAAACGCTCGGTTCAGGTTACGAAAATCGACACAGAGTCAAATTTCACCACTTTTCTTCCTTACATGGACTAGATTAGAAACCCATCACGTGTGTCTCACGAAAAATATTATCTTTGCATTTAGTAATTTATTCAATTCTTTCTTGATAGTGGGTTCCAAATTGGGGTGCATCTTTCTTAATTTTTGCCGAAAAGGATGAGTTTGGGGTTTCATGGGAATGACATGTTGTATGATATTAGGATCAAACGTTTTCAAATCATCATATGTCTAGGAAAAAACAACTTTAAATTCTTTAAGCAATTTTATAAAGGTAGATCGTTCTTTCCCAAAACATCCCATTTCCAAATTAATGTTTTGTGGATTTTCCTTAGTCCCTAGGTTGATTGTTTCATAAATCAAAGAAGAACTGTTCATTTTACAATTCACTGACCCTCTAAATTTATCATGCAGGTTGTAAAAATTTTCTAACCTTACCACAGATATGGGGATAGAGTTTACCAGGTTTGATGTCGATTCAGGAGATCTGGGATCTGATATTACTGTGAAGTTGCGGAGGTTTTAATCGTGAGTGCCTTCATCGATAATTGAACCTTGGAAAGTTTCCTGCATATGCAAGAAGTTGATGATTTGTTGATCATCGTCGAACACTCTTCAGTTGGTGATGTTGTCCGGGATTGATGGACTGAACAATAATTCAATCGAAAATGCTTTGGAGAAATACCTTCTACAAGAAAAAGTTTAGAAGCGACATTAGCCAATAAATCAGCTTCCGAATTACTTAGTCTAGGAATGGAATTGATGTTAAATGCTGAAAATTTTTGTATCAAATTCCATACCTCGGTTTGGTAACTTTTCAGATGTGGTGACAAGCAATGTATGGAATTTCTTACTTTCCTGAACACGATTTCCGAGTCACCGAACTCTATTAAATTTGTTACGTCCATATCCAAGGCTTTCTTAAGCCCTTCTAGAAGTGCTTCATATTCAGCAATATTATTAGTGCACTCAAAATCTAATCGATAGGTGATGAAAGTCTTATTACCTGCAGGGTGGATGAGTACACATCCTGCACTGACGACTTCCTTAGATTTGGATCCATCTAAGTAAAGTGACCATATCTGAGCCTCATCAACAATGTTTGGCACATTTGGCAAGGCTGTTGACTGAGTACAGGTCATGAGCTCTGATTGTTTCTCTGGATCGGCGATGGGGGAAATTTCAGTCATGAATTTACTAAAGAAAGTGTTTATCCCCTACATTTCGAATGAATTATTGGATGCAGTAAAAGGTTCATTCGGATATGTCACGGTATATTTCAGATAATGTTTACGGTTTATCCTAATTTTATTTGGATGTCCATTTTCTGGTAACCACAAATGAGACCAATCTGTGGCAAAGTACCCATGCAGCTGCTCAGACCAATCCTTGCTTAAGAACAAACCATAGACTTCAGGGATGTCAAAAACAATGATGTCAATAATTTGATGAACCTTAGGATTAGAAGATAACCTAACCAGAACATTTTTTAGTTCATCGATTACCTTAACATTTGTCCGATTGAGCTGAATGATTTTAAGGCTAGAAGGTTGAACTTTTGCATTAATTTTTTGGCAGACAGATAAAGGCATCACATTTGATGATGCGCCAGAATCCACCATGCAATTATGTACATTTCTATTAAAAATTTCAAAAGTTAATAAAAAAGGTGGGACATTTTTGTGAGTATTAACAACAGAATTCTATTGATTTTTGGTCGCTGTCCCTGAAACAATTTTATCTACATTTGATACGGTTTTTTCAGTCAAATCCCTTTTATCTGGAGGTTCAGATGTCGTTTTAGTAGGGATCTTTTGAATTTTTCTAGAATTGATTTATGAAGTTTTATTGTTGTTAAGGTCATTGTTTTTACTATTTTCTACGATGTTCTGAAGAATTTTCTGTAGAATAAGAGGAAATTTCAAAAGTTCGAAAACAAAAATATTAGCCTTTAGTTTTTTCAGGTCTTCAATCAAGTCATATTCTAAAACAAGGGTTGTTAATTTCTATTTTATTTCAATTTGTTTCGATTGTCTCAGAGGCACATTATTACTCATTTCGGAAAAAGGTTTACTCTGTGTTTTTCTTCTGGTGTTGTAAGGGTGGATAGTTTCAAAGTTTTCTTGAAAAATAATGTCGAAGAAGTGCCCGAAGATATTGGGAGATGATTCCTCCTCTTCAGTTACTTCTTCTTTAATTATGCCTTTAGGATTTTCAGGGGGAACAGAGTTATCATGTGCTTCAAGGATAGTTTGTGGAGCGTATTGTAAGCTTTCAAAATTAAGACCTTCTGGGGTCGGATTTGGTCAGTTTGGGGGAAAAGGATTTCTAAAAGGAGGTTTAAAACTCCCTTTGCTTGAGGATGCTACTTTGTCCGATCTCTTCAAGTATACGAATTGATTTGATAATCTTTTGACAACCTTTTGCAAACTTTCTAATTCTAGAGTTTCTGGTTGGCTTTTGGCTTGGGGAGGCCTTGCAAGGATTTCAATTTTCTTTTTAGAGGATGAATTTGTTTCAGCTTCACTATTGAGATTGTATTTCAAACTTAATATGTCCTTTTCGATTTGACTTGCCTCCTCGAAAGCTTCCAGTAATATAGAATTTTTAGACCTCTTAACCCAAATTGCTATATTATTATGTAGGGCCTTGGTGTAATATGCGACAATTAGACTTTCTACAGGCATTGAATCTACGGGAATTCAATTCTTTAACATGAGGAGTCTTTGGTCAAAATCTTTTACTTTCTCCTTAGGGTTCATTTTTAGGCTAGAGAGTTCCATCACCAAGACTTCTGGGGTGTTATCATCTCCAAACTTCTCTAAGCAGCAGGTTTCAAATTTGTCCCAAGAGACAATGGTTTGGGGCTGCTAGGAAAAATACCATGTAGAGGCATTGCCCTCAAACGTATAAGGAAAGAGTCTACATACTACATATTCATGCTCTACACTTCAGAGTCTAATGGCCAACATGAATTTCTTTATGTGATCTTCAACAAATTGCTTAGAATCCAGATCAAATTTGGGTAACCATTTCTCTAGGTATTTTGGCAATGGGTGTTAGGGTCCAGGTACAACCACAACATATTGATCAAGTCACGGTCTGGCGGGATTGTTTTGGTTTACCATGGGTGTAGGTGGTGTCGAAGGATGAGATGGTTCAGATGATGAACTGCCTTCGATGGAAGATTCTCCTCCTGAAGAGGATGGAGATGAATGAGGTGGGGAAGGTGGACTACCAGATCCCCCGGCTCCAAGAGTAGGTGTATCAGTAGGATTGATAGTATCATCTCCTAGATGGTTTAAAATCAAACTAGTTCCTTCAGGTTGTTCTCTGATATCAGAGAAATCTAAGGGTTGATTCAGTGGCCTACCAGGTTCTCTTATATGGGCCAAAGCACTGTGTGTCCTTAAGAGTGACTGACAAACAATTTCTTGTACATCGGCCCCTTGAGGGTTTGGTGTTACCGACTCAACGAGAATCTGGGGATTTTTGTACGAGGTAGTTATTGTTGTCAGAATGACTCTATGTTACTATATGGGAGATAGTGTGTGGGGGAGGAGTATTGCGACTTCCACGTGCCATCAATTGTATTTAGGCCCTCCTTCTTGCGCCATTTGTTGGTAGGTGAAATTGATCGTCGTCAACTGGAAGAGAAAGTCCGATCCGGGGTTGTCTAAATAACCCAAGCCATTTGGTGTAACTCATTCTGACGGGTTTAATGGCTCTATTATCCAATCTAAAGTCCTAAAAGAAAATGAACAAGAGAAATAACTAACTAACTAATTACTAGATACTTCATATTATATATGTATATATGTTCTAATTTAACTATTGTAGGTGTATTTAAGAAGAAATTGTACAAATATCACTTATGTACATCATTTACAAATTGCAAGCTTTAATCGAAACTTACGAAATCAAATGTGAAAATTATTTCTGTTAAGAAGTAGATAAATAAAGCACATTTAAATCTTTCATGTTTTCCTTTATAAATCTAGCTAATCTTGAATTAAATGAACTACGAAACGCAGACATGTGGGTAGTCAGAAGTTGAACCATACATTCTAGTTTCATTAATATGTAAATGATAAAATTGAAAATTACAAAGGAACTAACCTGTTTGTTAGTTAGTGAGATGTATCGAAGCGTCTGTATGACTGAAGAATATCTAACTGCCATGTCCAAGAGAGAAATCTGCAATGAACCTTATGACTGTTCTAAATCAATTCAAAACATGTATTGGCAGTTTAGGTTTAACGACAGAGAAGGAAACACAAATATAACCCTGTGATCTTATAATTGCCCATAATTACAGCAAGATAAATCTGAAAGTAACTTATGCATTTCATCATTCAATTAAAATTCAAAGATAAATCCTATCATTCTAATTGGAGATATGATCACAGTATTTATATAAAGAGAAGCAAGTTATAGACGATATTTATAATATAAATATACCAAACATAATAGATCATTAACTCTAAAGCTATCATACCTATTAATGTATTAGGATTAACAAAACATAAATGAAAACATCATTAACAAAAAGCTAAAGCCAAAATGCATATATGTTGTTTCATTAAGTCTGGGAATCACTCGTCCATCTTCTTCTCCTTTCCAAGATGATTTCCATTGCAAAATATGGAGTATATAAAGAGTTCGTGAAAGCTAAACTTCCTATCTTCTAAGATAGGATCAGATCTCAAAAAATATCTAAAAGTTACAAATATAGAGGGCCTAAAGACACTCATTATCAAACTATATCTTCAAAATTTATGAAAGTTTTCTCTTATTTACAAAATAAGCAAAAAAGAGATAGCTAATCAACTAAGTCCAGCATGCTCCATTGCATAAGATCAGCATGAGATAAATCCTATCCTGAAAAAAACAAATGAGCAAGTCAAATATTTTATTAACTAACAATTCCTAAATTTTATATGAGAAATTGACTTGGCTACAAAATGTCTCAATTCTGTAGCCAATCTTATTATTGGTAATAAAAATCCAAATCGATCCAGATTGATTAGAAAATAAAAACCAAAGCATAACTTTGATAAAAACCAATCTTACCATTTAACTAATAACAAAAATCGAATCACGATATCTCAT